>VUJU01000519.1:0-19028 GCA_009835225.1 Aphis craccivora
TTTTTTTGAGTTATTTATAGACCATAGAAATTTTCGATTTTTATGAGAATTTTTTTGAAGTGTCGATAAAAAAATTTTGGATGACCAAAGACACTTGAAAATTTAATACAAGGTTCCTTATGAGTTGTTCTTATTGTAGATAAAAAAAATTAAAAATCGTTCGTCACAATTTTATTTTTATTAGCGTTTATAGTTCAAATTTTCACGAAAATTGTCGAAAACGCGAAAATTTGCAAGTAATTTGGAAGTTGAAAAATTATAAATTTTTTGTGTTAATGACTATGGGTTATAAATACAACATTAAGTTTTCCATACATTTTCCTTTAAGTATCTATAGAGAAAACTCGAAGCATCATTATAGGAAAAACTTTAAGTGCGTTTGAATTTTAAATTTTTAAGAAACAGCGTAACGATAACGATTTATCCTCAAACGATTTTAAACATTTGCTATTATTCAAAAAGTATAAGTCGTAGTTACTTGAAAATTTTACCAGTTATTTAGATTGGCGTTTTCTTTACGTGATTTATTTTTAAAATATTAAGACTTTTTTTGAGCTATTTATAGACAACTAAAATTTTCAATTTTTCTGAAAAAATATTTTTGAAGTGTCGATAAAATTTTTTTGGCCCTATCAAAACAATTGAAAATTTAATACAAAGTTCCTCATAAGTTATTCTTATAGTGATTAAAAAATTATAAGAATACATAGGCACAATTTTTTTTATTAGCATTTGAAGTTTAAATATTGACAAAAATTCGTCAAATTCCGGAATATTTGCAAATTATTTTTTAGGTATAAATGTATAGCTCATAAAATTTTTTGTATAAGTAGCTAAGAGTTGAAAATCCAATATGAAATTTTCCATAAGTTTAGTTTACAATAATTATAAAAGAACTTACATTTTAGTGTATTCAGGCCATTAAAACATAAACCACCTTTTTCACCAACCACTGGAAATTATATCCTATACTAACCTAGGCTGACAAATCATCTTCGTTCAGAATCGTTTTTTGTACACAATGATAACTATCATTGGATTCAAATTTATCACTCCTATAATATTATATAATAATGATCCACACGGCACCTAATGTACAGCAGAGCGGTACCCACTTGCCCGCTTTTTTTTATATATATATAACTTGGGATGAATGATAACTGTATAAATGGATGTTGGATGTTTTGTATAATAATCTAAAATTTAACATTATTATTATGCTATTATATCCTGTAACAGTATTACCGTAGTAGTAGTATTGGTATTTAAATGACAAAATAATAATTATTAACAAAATACATTGCTATTTACTTAAAAATAAATAATTTTTTATATTATAATCCTATAATTATGGTATGAAATATTTCTTAAAGTTTTACACCCCTCTTGCGTATTATACCTTTAATACGGCTTTATTGTCGCAGTTATTAGTGCTTGGTTACGCGTTTTCGACACAAAATAAATTAACAAACATCGTGAGGTCCATCGTGAAATTGCACTGCAATCGGCGTATCATAAACGTACATTATAATAATTTCTGTGGTGAAATGTTTCGTAATTAAATTCCTGCGTAAGCCTAAAACTATAAATTTCGGCCATCCTTGATATTTATTAAGGAGAGGAGGGTCTTATTACCGGTCTTTCACGCTATATACGTATTATGGTTCCACCCTTGTTGGTGAACTGGTGGTGAAGAGCGGGGTGGAAAGTGCGCGAGTGAGAGAGGGACAGAGTTTAAATGAGAAGGGCAGACAGACTGCAGAGAGAGAGAAAATGTTTCCCGCTATAAATTTATCGCGGGCCGGGACAAATGGGGAAATAAGTTTCCGGACACTGACACCGGATGGCGGGACTTTCGCTAAATCGTCCGGCCATTATTATTCTCCGTTTCGATTAACTTGGGAGGAACAAAAAATAAAAATAAAATTATGATAATACAATAAAAAAGGGGTTATACACATTTCAATGATTTATCATGATATTTGCAGCACTCATATATACATGCATAAATAAATAATGTCAAATTCTCGATTTTGAGATATTATAGTATATAATACACACGCACGTGATTACATAACATCACGTGAGTGTACCGCGATTACCTATATATATACAGGTATAATATTATATCTGTATTCAGTACCTATAATATTACAACGATATTATATGTTTTTTCTTAACCTACGCTAATTGTATAGACAATACTATATTATTATGATGCACCTAACCGTACACAAAACGCGTGAAATTGAAATGTTTACAAAAACTATTTATATGACGTGATAATTGATTTAAGCGATGTGTTAAAAAAAACAAACAAACACAATCACTGCGGGTGGTACCTCGCAATGGGCATTACCATAATTCACGAGCAATATATATACATATATATATATTATATACAGTAAATAGGATGAAAGGACTTGGGTTGTTCGCCCTCTCATATTTTTTATTCGTGTTAGAAGATAAAGGGGAGAATAAAAACCCGAGGTGATTATGTTAATTTCTGTTTTGGCTATACATGGTTCGTGAAAATTATATTACGTATATTGTATACACTCCGGTAGTGACCAAATGAAAGTGATACAAGTATACAACAAAAGATTTTTGAACCATTCACGAAAACATTTTCATAAATGCTATTTTATCGTACATTCCATTATGGTATTATTATTATTATTATTTTTATCTACATATATGTCCTTTTATAATTATTAAAGTTTCTAAGGGCGAGGTAGGTGAATTATGTCTTAATGCAGGGTTGACTGGAGGATCACAGAATTAATATTTATCTTGATGTATTTAAGTATTTGACTAGGTATAATATATTTGTTTTTTTCTACTAAAGAAATAGATGTCTTTGCAGATGCAGAGTGGAAATGGACACTTCGCAGCACTAAACACCTCTAGCAGAGGACCACACAAGACTACCAATGAAATTACTCATTATATTGTTCGTGACGCAGTTAATTATTACTTTAAATTCACTTATAAAATAATATAATAATTAAACGTTATTATTTGCATATAAGTATTATTTTAAAAGTTCGACGTATATTTTAAAATTATTATTTTATTTTTTAAATTCAAACATTAATTACTGTGACGTCAAATTAAGTGCCAATGAATTTAATGTAAAATATAAGGTAATAGTATTTTATTATAATACATAATAATAAGAGTATAATACAACCATTGAACATTATAGAACTTCAGTTTACATTATAATGTTGAACCTTATATCAAACTTCGAATACCTACTATATAAAAAAAACCGGAACTATCATACTGTAATCATAGGTATAATACAATGTATAATGTAGGTTTTGAGGTATTTTTTCTTAATCTCCCGATACACGATATTTCTATATTTTTATAATTTATTAGTGTAATAGTGTATAGGCACCTACGTGAGTTCAAAGTCCTGATTGGATTTATTTAAGGCGACGGGACTTGAGCAAATTAATAATACTATCCATACATTATTTTTCATTGGCAGTGTGATTCGCTCATCTCTCCGTCGACTTATTTTTACCAAAAAATGTACGTTAACAACTAAATTATAACAAAATATTACCAGTATTACCATGTTATTGTTTTCGTATAATATGGGTAAGTACACAGACACGCATGACATAATATCACAAATGATAGATGATGATAATATAGTGTCCATCATCTCAATTGTTTCGTCTGTATTACGCGGATTTCGTCACCTAACTATATCGGTCTGCATATTATACGAACTATCACGTAATATAATATTATGTTCACAAAATATTATAATGTAGTATTAATAACGAATAGTCGCTGTGTATAGGTACTTACAGTATTAATATTGCAGGTAGGTTAGGTATTCGTCTTAAAAAATGGGTATCAGCTGTTTGTGTGCCGTTTAAATAATATAATAATAATGATTGGGCAAAATACACTCGGCCATTTATGTAATACATATTATATTATTATGCTGTCGTTTGTGTGTGTGTGTGTGCGTGCGTGCGTGTGCTTGTATACCTATAGGTACGGTGGTAACCACTGTGGGTATATAACAATAATAATAATAATTATAATCATAAATATAATACACAGCCACAGGTGTATATAAATATGTGTATATTATATTTTTCGGTGTACAGACGGTGTCCGTAGTCCGAGAGCATGTGTCGAAGGTTGTTGTTGTGGCGGTGGTTCATTAGACGATACAAACATATTGTGACTAATAGCCATGTTATTACGCGCGTGTGTGTGTGTATGTATGTGTATCGACGTGTTATTAGTATTAATTTCTTCTCCAGTTTCGTATGCGTTCACGCCACCATCGCCGCCGCAGCGGGGCGTTACCCGTAGGGTTTTCCGCGTTTCCGCCGTAGACTCGTGTGTACGAGACACACACACACACACACGTTCGTATTCATAAACGAATATATGTATAAATTATATATAAACACTTAAATATAATAATACTTATAGCCTGTGAGCTCTTCTCGTCTTCGTCCGACCGACCGACCGAGGCAGAGTGTCTTGCGCATATGACATCTGTTTACCGGTGGCGTATATACACACACAACACGCTGCTGCGAGTACGGTGAGTTATATATATATATATATATATGTGTATAGTTATAGTTATGTGTATGTGTGTGTTACAATGTACACGCGGAACGGATACACAATGGCTTCCGTTCCAGAAGTGTTTAGGAGGTAGGTAGGTAGGTATCCCACGAGAAAAACGAAATGCTCGCGAGTATATTATATTGTAATATATAGTTACACATAAATACCCGTCTATACGCGTATATATATCGAACAAGCTTTCCACGGACGACCACATGACAATAATTCCGACAAGGCAACAGGTGCAGGTGCTACGATGTGAGAATCTCATACTGTTTCAGTTCGTCGTGCTTATATTTATTTATTCCCTCCCCTAGTCCCTTCTATTCCACACACACACACACACACCGCACTAACTCAATATCAAATAATGTGTATACCTATAATGACTATATGACACGAACGATTCACACGTGAAACGCGGCTGTATATAAAACGCACGGACCTCGATCGATTATCGCACGATGGGAACGACTTCGTTGTATTTCGACCGAACGGGTCATCGGTACAAGATATCATATACTTGATATGGACCAGTTGAGCTTGTAGAACAACATTTGTATTTAAGGAACAGTTATTTGCAGTTCCATACTAATTGAGCTCCTTATATTTAAGACCAAGAAACTAATTGTGTAAGCTTTAAGCTGCTCAAGCATGAAAAATATGTTTTAGTACAATATAATTCCCCATCAGGAATCAACATTAAATTATCACACATTGTAAATAAACTGTTAAAATAATTGAAAATCTTAAACTCATATTTTATTGATCTTCGAATCGCCAGTTTTTGTGACAGTATTTTATTTTTAGGAAAAAAAACAATATTCAGGCATTTAAAGTATTAATATATATTAAATATGTATAAATATGTATTAATTAATATTCCAATCAATATTCTATAACTATATAAGATCTAGGACTTAAATTAAACGTCATTATAACCAACCATGAATTTAAGTGATACCAATAGAGCAGTGAAGTGCCGCGAGCGCCCTGAATTTCCTGAAATACCTTTAAAAGCAATAACATTTATACTATACGATTTTCCACATCGTATGTGTGCAAATGAGGATTCTCAGAAGTCACTGCAACAGTAAAAAGTAAAAAAAGAGAACGACTTCAGTCCGTAGAAGAAAAGCTGAGAGTAAGCTTGTCGACAGTTCGTCCTCGAATTGTGCACCCCACGTCTAGCACATCATCTCATATATTATATGTATACATTATTATACAATAAATATTACTACTGACATATCTTTTCATTGTAATTATATTAATTTATTTCACAATAATTATCTCTTTTATAGAGTAGACTGTAAATAGTTAATATTTTTATATATAAAATATACTTAATTTATTATCAATCAGGGTCCAGCGATTGTCAACCTAGGATTGGTTTGCTGCAAAAATACTGTTGGAGATGAAGTGTGCCGTATTGTTAAGAAAGTTGAAAACTATTGCAGTAGAGTATTATAGATGAAATCAAGTTTCATTATCGGCTATCGCCTTTCTTTACCCATGAGTCAAATAAAAATTTTGATTCTGTTTTATTTTTTTTGTGTGTCAAATAATTTGATGGCCTTTTTTTAAATTTAAAAATGCTAACATCCATGGTTTAAATGATAAAAAACAAATCTTGCGTGTGTCACTTTAGGATCATGTGCGTGTCACTCCGTGACACGCATGGCATAGGTTCGCCATCTCTAGGTTATCGCTATAGCTATAAATATATTTATACATCTTTAATCAATTCATTGCATTACCTACTTTCATACATACCTACTGTTTGGGATAATATGGTATAATATAATGATGCTATACTATTGAATATTTCATATTTTTATTAAAATATTCATTATTGTATGTTTTTATTTTTATTATAAATAAAGTGACAAAAGTTTTATTGAATATATTTTAAGTTTAAATGTTATAATTTAGCACAAAACAATTTATCTATCAATTCTGAAAATTACCAAAGGCAACTGCAGGTTTGTTGATCTTAAAAATATTTTAAGTACAATTGATAAACTTCTATGATAAATAAACGCAGGAAAAGGATCCGATCTCTACACAAAGCTTGTCCTCATTCCTCATAGACAATGATGATTAACGACAACTCACAACTGCAGCTATTCCCGTTTGTAGTATACTAATAATATATACATAACATATAGTATATAGATATTACAATATATTTATACAATATATACTTATTAGTACTGACTTATGGTATTGCGTTTACTTTACAGTATAGTACCTCGAGTGCCGCGAAGTGTTTTCCACTGTGCGAATAAACTTCTTACACGAAACATATAGGTAGCAGCTAAAAGGAAGTCATAGGTATATTACATTATATTATTGTATATGTGTATTTTTAAGGTAAACTTGCCCAATAGTTTCTATACGGCTATGCGCTTATGCTGTAATAATAGAACTGAAATATATTAGTTATAATAAGTTACACGTCCCTACACTAGGGGGGGGGCTGTTTTGGGTGTTCAAACTTTGGTTTTTATATGGTTATTTACTTATTCTATTTTAATGTAAATTTTTCATATTATACTTTTATAAACAACCCTCAAAAATACCTCCCAAAACTTTTTTCTGCGTACGTTACTGATTACTACTTACTATTCACACTACACACAGTGATAAAATTAAAATCTCACATAGTTAGTAAATTTATATTATTTAATCTCAAGACTAGGATAACAGTCCCTATAATCTTATGGAGTATAATGAGTAAACGATGTAGTTAAATCTGTTTGGTTTAGTTAAGTTTATTTAATCTTTGTTTTACATCGATACGATTAAATTAAAAATACATCAACCAACCCCTGAGGCCTGAATAACAATCATAAGTACGGGGTTATTACTAGATACCAATATACTATGTTCTTATGGGATTTGAAAATGTATAAAAATAATCACATTAGCCATTTTATTTATTTTTCTAATCTAAAAATTTTATAGTCAAATAACGATGTATTATTTTATAGTTTTGAGACATTTTTTCTTTGATAACACTTTGTTGTTATTCTAATTTTTTGTTTGATAATGCTTCAACATTTTTAAATCTTTACAACTTGTGTATAGATAATAACATATCTTATTTTTGTTGTCGGGTAGGAAGTTAAATATTTTTTTCACTATAAAAACTAGTGGTTTACAAGTTTACAACCTTATTAAAAATGAGGCACAGTTGATCTCTTACACAATTTTTGTGGCACACCAATCCATAATATTATATTATACTATATTATATGAAACACATTTAATAATATACAAAATATTAGAAACGTGACACACTTCAAGGACACTTGAGACACAACGATTGAAAACCACATAAACTAACGTATGTATATGTTTTTATTTACTATAGAATTGTGTATGAAGAATGAACAAACCATATTATATCCTCAAGCGGCGTATCGATTGTTAGGACGACAAAACTAGATGGCGCAACGTATTATAGTTTTTTTAAAACCCAAATGGGACAAAATCGTCATGAAACATTAAATTTGTAATGCCCCTTTAGTTAGTTCCCATCGAATAGTTAAAAACACAAAAATACAATAAATAAGAAACAATAATATACATAAAAATCATATCAATGTGAAATAGATTAAGTAAATACTGTTAATACTGAATATAGATAAAATAAGATCTTTTATTATATTCGCTACTTTATAAATTATTTTTTTACTTAATGAGTTAAAATTCATCGTTACTATAATATTATAATAATAAGTTTATATTATCAATTTCAATTTCTTTTTTTTTTTTATATAAATAAATATTTTAATACGATAAATAATAGATTACTTTTTTTGACTATTGTCTTGAATCTAAATTATAAATTATATATTTTAATTTATTGTCATTCTGTAATCATCAACTTAAGTATAATATATATTATGATAATTGTGTGTATTAACACAAGTTACTTATCTAACTACCTTCTACACAAGGCAGAAGTTATGCTTATAGATAAAAAAATAAAAAAATGAACTTATATAATACTTATATAATATAAACTAATTTATCTGCAATTTTGATTAAATACACAGTAAATTCAAATTTTTAGTACTTAGGTAATAATTCACAACTTGTAAGTAAAGTTTTAGAATTTTGAAAATCAACTATTATTATCTGTTTCCTATAAAATAATTACACACCTAAACAATTTTAAAGTTTAATATCTTTCTCAAAAACAGTTTTTCCAAAACAAAAATCTCTGAATTCAAATTTTATTCAGAATCTATATGCGAGACAAGCTTAAAAATATTAAAAATATTGTTCATGATCCACTGTCAAACATTAAAAGAAATAACAGCTAATAATCTTATTAACTATGGTGTTTTAACATGAAGCAAATTACAAAACACAAAAACCTACTTGGTCTCGGTAATATTATTAAAATTAATTATAGATAGATTTTGATTTCTGGAAACTCATAATTTAGTTCTTTTATTACTTCTCAGAGACTGCGAGACTGCAATGATTATAATACGAATATAATATAATATAATTTACTTATTTGTATGAAATATTATTAATTAATTTTTTTTTTTAGAAAGATATTTCCCATCAAAGTAATTTTATTTGAAATGACCTTATAAGGTTTCTATCAAACACAATTCACAAAAGCAGGAATTAATATAGAGATTATACAATAAGTTATAAATGTTTAAAGAAAAAAATAGAAAATATATTAATTGATTTTTATAAAAATTTCTCATAGAATTAAAAAGTTTTAGTTTTCTAATTAAAATCAAAACCATATGACAACTGAGTACCTGTGAATGTAAATTAAAGGGAGGAATGGAGAGAACTTTAACACCAAAAATTACCTAACCTGTTAAAAATATACATGGTGTCTTACTGTATTTGTAACTACCAAGTACCAATAACGGCCATTATAATTATTATTTTCAAAATTATTAGTGTATTATAGAGAAATGTTTATTAAAATTACAAGTTTTTGTGATTTAGGTACTCATAACTCATAAGTCATAAGTCATAATTAAAAATCAAACAAAAATCATTATTAATTTCATTTGCATACTTTTAAGTTTAAACAAGTCTATAAATTATGTAAGTTTTTTAAACCTAAATAATTAATTTTCATTAACTAAATATTTATAATTAAGTATGTTTAGTGTTTACCTATAAATATTACGTCAATGTGTAGTTATGGCAACCACTATGAGATAATCTAAATTTGTTTACTACGACTTGCTCAGATTTTCTTATTTAATAATTTTCAAAAGATTATATGAATGTTACTGATTAGTTGTTATTCGTTAGAGAAGTAACATAATCTAAAAACGCAATCTAAATAAATAATTAAGTATAAATTCGCTTTTCTATAATGAAAAAATTTAATAATACTTTACAAAATGGTTACCAAAATAAAGTTACAAACTTTTGCAATTAATGACCTACCATACATTTAATTTAGCTTTTGTATAGTCTGACGACTATAATCATAGAATATAGAAGTATACATTTGAAACTATTTTAATATATAAAATAATATAATATTTATTTAAATCAATTTTCAATACATAAATTTAGAGACTTGACATTTTACAATAACGAAAAATTATTATTGAAAAATGTTCAGACAATTTTGTCTTCTCGGGTTTTAATAAGAGTGGAAAAAATATTTTATTAACAATCGACAAGTTTAAACAGAATAAAAATTATTTTATTATTCGGATAATACAATTTGTACATAAATTTTAAACAACATTATTATAGGTAGTAACTAGTAGATTCTTAGAAACCATAAATAATAATATATATATAATGATTATACGCATAGGTACATTAAGCAAAATTGGGAATCTGCTTTCGCTTTGAACTGCTATAATTTTTTTTTGATTTATTGTTTTAAACATGATATGTTAGAATATTCTTCATAAATTTCTAGTGCCTTCTCCCGTTTTTATTATGATAAATTTTAGTACATTTATTTTATTAGCTATATGTTTTATTTGTAATCAATTTAACTGTATAGGTACTTTATACTTATTTGTTAGGTTAGGTTTTGACTGTTTTGAGTACCTACTCAATTTCAATATATCAATGTCACAGACACGGCCCTACACAATAATGTAGATATACAGCGAACCTAATATATTATGTGGTAAAAAGGAGGTATATATACTAAAAAAAATATAAATGTACGATAGCTATTGAAGTATATTAAATCTCACTGATTCTTTCATCGCAGTGGTAGTTTGCACTTATGAAATTATTATGATTAGGAATTGGACAACTGGCCTCAAACGTTTTATTCGATAATTCTCTGCACTTAACTTTTTTAGCCGATCACAGTGAAGCGAGAACTACAATGAATAATATGATAGATATTATATTATAATGTTGATAGGTATATACTAACTCACCGCCTACTGCACAGACTACCTCACGCATTACAGATGGCTTGTTTGAGATGCGTTTAAAATCTGACAAGCATATTATTATTACCATTCATTTATAATTTGTTTTCGCGACTATCACAATATAAGGTCAATAATCTTTAAATATTATCGCATTGTATAGTAACCTAAATCTTAAGTCGTATCAGAATCACAGGGGTTATAATATCAGAAAATAAATTTTATGATTCGTATTGTTACATAGTAGGTATATTTTATATTATATACAGATACATGTATAATATTTTTGATATATATATAAAATATAAACCATAATGTTGAAATTTTGAACTGATTTCGAAAATCAAGTTTTTTACACTTCTTATGCTTAATTTTAGAATTAATCTATAATATTGAATAACTAATTTTACAATATTATATTATTATATATTTACCTATAGTGTGGATATGGACTATGGATTGTATAATAAGTTTACACCAAAAAATTTTGTACTGAAATTATAAAATTTAAATAATCTTTAGTAGCTTCCCTACATATTTAGGTACTATCGATTTGATGAATAAACTATACATTTAAATTATTCTTATTATTAGGTAAATGTATGGATATAAATTGAGTGCTATTTTCAACTTTTTTTAATGTAAATTGTGGCCTAAATATTTTTTAATTATACCTAAATTACATCGAACGATATTTTGAAAAACCAAAATTTTTCTTCTATTTTACAGACCACTAATAGTATAATAAATAGAAATATTTATATGATCAAAATATAAATTTTACTGTTTATGTAGTTTATAATTAAAAAATGTATTATTAAATATTAATAATTATGTTATTAAGTAACCGGTATAAACATTTTATATGAATGCATGATTATTTCCACACAACATCTAAAATAATAATACCTTTTTGTAATTATTTTTTTTTTCTTATATTTTTCTATACATTTTTATATTTTGTTCCAGACTGCTTAAACGCTTAAACAAATACAAGTATCATTTTGCATGTTTTTTAAATGTCCACAATTAAATAAAGCAGTACCTATATGTTGGTAATGTTTTTTCGACGATATTATTATTTATTTACTTAATTCGAATTAAAAAAATTCTGTAATTAATATGATTTTCAGCCCTAACGGTAAACTAAAAATGATACATTATGAGAATTTTTAAAACGGATATTTTTATTATTGTTCATATAATATGTAAACGAAATAAAGTTTTTCTAAATTATCGTACTATAAGTTTGTTTTAATTCAGTTTGATTCATCTATATAGAGTAGCTTATATGTACATACCTACTACTATCGACAGTATATTTTTGTTATGCAAACGATTCAAAAATTAACTCGATGAATATTTTATGTATTTTCTTAAAACAAAATCAAATAATGAAAAATTAATAATATTATCATAAAGGTACTACTTAACGATTAAACTGTATAAATGTTACGAAAATTTGACAAAAAGTTAATTCCACGTATACCTACACCCAGCGTTAACGTCGTTTACTGCAGTAAAACTTCATTGTTTATTTTCACTCGTTCTCACCATCACACTGCAAGTATTGAGGAATTTATAATGTACAAAAATTATGATATGCTTTTTAAATTTTATTTTTCAGCGAAACGGCCCCCACCATAACCAATCAACTACTCATTGAACTGTGACTATGTTACATATATATTGACGTATTGTCATAACAAAATTTAACCGAGTATTTTAATTAAAAATTATTTTTATATTGACAAAAAAAAAAAAATTAAAATTCGTTATTCTTCTCCAAATGAATATTATACATATTATGTCCTATATAAATAATTATAAAATAATTATATTAGGTAGTCATTAGCAGGGCTAGGATTTATATGCAACAGCATGTTTTTTTTATGACTTTTGATTATTGATTTTAATGTCCACGAATCACCTCATGATGAGATGGTGTTTTTATTTTGCATGTTTTTGCATATTTTGGATAAAATGTATATTATTGCATATATTTGATAAAATGAATATAATTGCATATTTCGATTATAATAATGCGAAAAATGCATGTTTTATAGTAAATTTCGTATTTAATTCATTTATATTCGACAATTTAAAAAAATATGTTGTCATAGCATGTAACACTATTGAATGTGAATTATAAATTTTATTTCTAAATTATTTTATTTCTCAAGTATATTATATAAAGACAAAAAATTTTTTTTGTTACTATATTTTTGTATTTATCTTATAAAAATATTTTATTCACACTTAATTTATTTAATCAGGCATGGTTTCATAATTAAAAAAAAAATAATGTTTTTCTAATTTAGTAGCATATTAATTATTATATATTCATATGTTTATTGTAATTGTCGAAACTAATGGTTCAGACCAAGTTTCTTAATAAAAAAAAAAAAAAAAATCTAATAAAAATTTAAATGCATATTTTTGCATATTTTAGTAAATAAAATACATATTTTACAAATTTTTATTGCATACAAATCCTAGCCCTGGTCATTAGACTTACGGTTACATAGGTAACATAGATTTTTATTTTTTGTTTAAATAGCTCAAAGGATAATTTAACTATAGGAACATCGTTTAAACTTAAACGTCTTAAATACTTATCAGCTATATAGTTAACGCTTTAACAGGACTATACTCGTTACTGAACATCCTGTACTAGACGCTGGTCCCCCAAGATTATATAGTTATAAGTTATCTAAGTTATATAAGTATAGTACAACCTGCAACAATTGTGATAATGGTTAGTATATTAATATATACATTATACACTATTATAACACTACACACGCGGCTGTTTATCCGTAACAATAGACGACCAGTGTATTGGACGACAACATATAAATTATAGCGAGACTAGTTCGCATCGCGGGGAATATAGTAGGTATATATAATATATAGGAGTCTATATACACTGTAATAATATTTTATAATATATAATATAAACCTACTGCAATATTCGTTCGGGAGACGTTGACAACAATTTGGCAACTATATATAGGACATAGGTACTATAATATGTTGCTCACAGTAGTATCATATACTGTTGTATTATGCATTATACACTCTTATATATATATATATATATATATATATATACATCTAATAATAATAAATTAGATACAACGGCTATAATATAAAATAAATTTTGTATAAGTAGGATAATATATAACTATAAATATAAGTATAACTCATGTCGTTCATGGTAGTCTTATTATTAAGTATAATATTGAACATACTATTATATTTTAAACATATATACCTGTGTAGAAAAGCGTCAGTGTAGTGTGACATATATTATATTATGAGTAAGAAACTATGAGGCTTTTTCGCTCGTTTGAGAGGCTAAATCACCATAATATCTATGATCGTCTTTATTTTAGAAAAAGGCTTATAAATGTTTTAAGTATTCCATACCACCATTATGTTCATAAATTATTATGCCACAACGCCATTTCGATTTTGCATCAAAAACGAGCTTCTGCATTTCGTACAATCATACACACTAGCAAGTTGAAATCAATTGAATACATACCTTTATCATTTAATATCAATAGGCTAGCACCTATTCTGTATTGTTATAAACGTCGTTAAAGACACTTCCGGTTTATCAAAACTACCACTGTACTGGACAAATACTATCATTGAATAAAGCATTTTTGAACAAAACTGTGGTTGATAAAATTGTACACATGTATATAGACTTTATGTTAAATTTCAAAAGTGCAAAATAAATACGTATTCTATGGCGTATCCATTAATAACAATAGACCCCCTGCAGATCCAAACCATCAAAATCTCTTTGAGTACATTTGAAATCTAATCCCTATTCAAATTTAATGTGCTTTACCGAACGAAGTTTGTCCTTTTAATATACAACCAGTTTAGACCAAATGTCGTTCTTTTTACAATTTATGTTGCTGAATCCCGATGTATTTGTCATCAAATCATTTACGTGGCATATTCGTTACCAAACCGCCGTCATCAAGTGCATAATGCGAATAAACTATGACACATGAAAGTAGAAAAAATGTGACTTATTTACAAGGGGTTTGATTGGAAACTCGCTTACATAAAATGTTATTGAATATTATATTACAATATATAATATTAAAATAAATACAATCCGATATAATAAATAATATTATAATAATAATATCCACAGTAAAAACGTTCAAGTAAAAATTCCCAAATACTAAATAGTAAATAGCCAACACAGATCTATCATACTACATACAACTGCCAGGACAAAAAAAAAATGATGAAGAACAATTTATATAAATTTTTAAAATTTTTATAGTGTACCTATATAGAAATTATGTTTTAAAGACCCTCTGCAAACAAAGTCATTCAGTTAAAAAAAATAATATAAAAATAAATATTTGACAATCGAATAGGTACAAAGAATACATTTTACTACAAATTAAAAACACTTCTGTTTTTGACTATCTTTTTTTCCTGTGTTAAAGAAACTGAAGCGGCATAACTGGGTTAATATTACTATTGATTATATAATAGTCAGATGACAGATACTCCACTCATTAATAATTTTTGGCGACCGCGCGTAGGATTCAACCGCTAGGAAGCACTAGTTAAATTGGAAACCAATGTGGTTGGAACTCTATCGTAAATATTTTACTTTTTCGCGTTTCTCATATATTATCGTCTTATGACAGAGTCACAGAAGCATCGCTACCCCGCATCCTGACCTCTTCATATTTTTCATTGTTTTATGTATAAGAGTTACACTACCACCTTGGACATCAACTTCACTAGTGCTTTGTTGTATACTACGTGTAGTCGTAAAAAATTATCATTGAATGAGCTAACTGCAGTGTATACTATAATCAATTGAAGGTATTACTTCCGCCTTAGTCGCATCGTTTATTGTACTATAAATACATACAACATAGCATTGATTATTGCAGTACGTATTATATGAAAGGGTCGAGTGGTAAACGGTTAAGCTCACAGCTATCTGCATGAATCGATTTGGCTGCAGAAAGCTTCGTTAGCCGACCGGATTCCGCCGCCGCCTAAGCCTCGTACTAACGTCCAATTTTCCCGAGTCGACTGAAACCCACCACTCTAAAATCTCGTGCAGGATCTGCCACACTCGTCGTCTCACTAGCGGCATCATAGAGGGCAGAATGAAGAGAATTGATCGATCTACAGTGCCCAGTTTTGTCAAAGTCGTCTAGTTGTCGTCTAGCATGCATTTAGGACAAGATTTTCCATTATTTTCCACAATCTACAGTGTTGAAAATTACTCTTGTTTTGGGAAAAATTATAATTACTTTATTCATGCACCTGTAGTAGTGCAAATTACAAACCCTCGACGTTTTTTTTATAGCGTTCTTTATTGTGTTTGTTTCCCTGATTAATATCTAAAACGTTACCTATCATAGATTTAAGCTTCTTTTAATTGGTGAATGTTTAATATAGCCCATGATAAAAATATTTTCGTTAAAAATATCCTCATTAATATTATCCCTTATTTTATATAATCCTATTTGTTAAATGTATTTTATAAACTTTGTATAGTATTTAAAATCATATGCTTTTCATTGTCACACATTAAAAATTGACTTGATGACTTCATATTTTTCGAAAATTCTTAAAAAATTATAAAAATTGTATTAAAATAATACACTATATTTTGAATCATAATATAATATATTATATAAGAAAAATTTAAATATACGTCATTACAGTTGTTTTTATTTAAAATAACAGGTTAGGTTATTTATAAAATAAACATTATTTTTTTTTTAAATGAGCTATTATTTTATAATTTCAAATATTATATTGATATGAAATACCTAAATAGTAATGGCAAATGAAAATATATAATTTCAAGTACAAGTTTAATGTAATAATAATTTTAACGAAATTTAGCAAATGCATTATAGAATATCCATAGGAAATCTGAAGTAGATCTGATACATGGACATAATATTATATTTTTTAAACAAGTTGCAACTAGCTGTTCCGTTTTTGAATATTAAATTAATATTAACGAATATTATTATCGTTCGAGTAGGTTTAAAAATAAAAACATCTCTCATCTCGCTATATCATATTATTGTACCCTATCATGGCATCATCACGTACCCTTATTATAGTCGTTCCGCATTTGGCTGATGAGATGTGTACCTACTATATTCAAAATAAAACCACTGTGGTACATCATGATAATATATATCATTATTTTAATATACGCTAGCGCGTATACTACGGCGGCGGCCGTTCGAGAGGAGGAACGGCCCCGCGGACGGGTTCGCCCCGGCGACCGCCGCGATTCGTCCGTTATTATTGTAATTAGCTCGCCCGCCCGCCGGAATTCGGATTGTTTTACTGCCAACGACGACGACCCGGAGGGGACGGACCCTTTTTAAGAGGTCCTCGGTGGGCATACGTGGTATATATATATATATATATATATATTACCGAACTACCCCTGCTACTACCACATGTACAATTATATATATGCGTTTCGAATCACCCGGATTTTCTCGAATTTCTGGGCGCAAGCACACACACACATAAATACACATAAATATAAGGGGATGGGGGTACCGCGATTACATATATTGATATATTTAACGGCGAGCATGTTGTGTTCAATTATAATGTATTTATATACACATATTAAGTAAAATAATACTATTTTTCGGAAACTTCTTCTTTAGCCAATATGTTATTGTCGAAATTATTTAAATTAAATTATAAACAAAATTCGAAACTTTTAATATCAGAATGTCTCAGTCAAATTACTCAAGTATTTTTATATATGCGTTTCTCAAACCGCACTCTTTACAAGACCGAAAGATCTCTCCATCCCAACAGTGTCAAGTGTAGAGATATCTTTCTATAAATGTATCATTTACAAACGCATCCACTCCAACCTCCAAAATCCTCTAGTCATCCTATACTATATCTGCAGACCTGTTTATTCATAGTATCTTAACTATCTCAAACGAAACGACTAAACGAGAATAGTGTCGCGACCGGCTGGATTATGAAATAAATAGGTATACTCTGCACATATTATATAATGGAATACCATCAATGGATAGATAATTTACACAAACCTCATCAACTTATCTATCACACACTTCACTTTTTTATTGTAAAAATGAAATTATAGATTGTGAAATATATTTAAAATAATAATAAAAATCACATATATTATATTATCGAGTCTTTATAAACATCCGAGACCAAAATATACTCATGTAATGTGACTTAATTATAAATAAGTAGGTACAGTACTACAGTAGTAAGTTATACCCACACGTCATACATGTATAATACGTAGGTATATATGAAATATACCTATAACTATAATAACCTAACAAGAATATAGGATATAAAATACCTAATTAAAATTTTGACTATAAATGTAGAAAGTTTTGACAAATAATTCGATTGAAATTATTGATGTAATTCGTAGTAGTTCGTGGTATATTTTAAAAAAGTAGTTAGATTCTGTGAATTCAAATCTACAACGACTACAACAGTGGTAGGTGTGTGGGTAATATAATATGATCATTGATCAAATACTGTCACATAGGTATACATATAACTGTGGTAGGCTATATGAAAAATTAGTTTTTTTGCAAAAAGACTAGGCTCTTTGCAATGGGGTAGCCCGTTTGCGAATTACTTATTATTTTTCCAAACAGTCTGCTGTTTTTTAGGCTCATTGCATACAGACTAACAGCAGTTCGGCCCACAGATATATACTATTATTAATATGTATTAGTATATATCTGTGGTTCGGCCTTTTAAGAACTACAATCATAATAACCATTATCTTGTAGATTCCATCAACTGTTAGGAATACGTCGTCAATCCGTATCTAAATTCTAGAATAGCCGGTTTTAATGTACTTACTAATATAGGTAAAAACTAAAGTTGAAATGTAGATGGTTGATATGATTTTATACATACGCTATATATTAATACAGTTTATGAGTAGGAACTAGG
>VUJU01000519.1:19078-96205 GCA_009835225.1 Aphis craccivora
TTACATATTTTTTTTTTAGTTAGTAATATATAATAAAACTATAGTAATTCAATAGTCAACAACTGTACAAGTAATAAACTACCATATTCATGTATAATTTTTCAGTTAACATGTTACATATTATAATGTACTGTGTTATTATCAATAACCCTGAAAATGATTAATGAAATAATATAAATGATTATTATGATTGTAGTTCTTAAAAGGCCTAACTGTTGTTAGTCCGTATGCAATGAGCCTGAAAAACAGCAGGCTGTTTGGAAAAATAATAAGTAATTCACAAACGGGCTACCCCATTGCAAAGAGCCTAGTCTTTTTGCAAAAAAAACTAATTTCCCATACGGCCTACGACATAACTATATAAGTGATAAATAAAAAACTATAAAACACTGCTTTTTTTTTAAAAAAAAAACAACATTTGTAGATTTTATACTCTTATATTATATAGGTACCTTTTAACTTATCGGTCTTTCTAGAGTGATTTGTGTATAATTAAAATACAAAACCTGTATATTTCTAACGTGATAAATTATAATTCATGATTCATTGCGTTTTTCTATGTATTATAATTAACTAAATAGCAATAAAATATTCATATTATTCCGAAGTATTATAGGAAGGGACTAGAAAATTATGATATATTATGCTAAATGCCCAAACTAAAGTGCTTACCCAACCTCCTAGATATGTAAAGCCATTGCATGGAATTAATTTTATTTTTAATATTATAATCGTAGTAATGTATTAATTTGTATATAATACAAAGACGGTTTTTTATTTATTCGTCCCTAGAGATTTTCAAACGTTTAAATATAATGTAATAAATTATATAAGAAACAATGACGAAATTACAATAGCGAAACATAGTTTTACCATTCCGAATTGTATGCAACTATATAATTCATAGCAGCCTTTATTGAAAATTGAACACGATAGATTTATATATAGGACATAGGTATATGTTACCAGAAAAAATTACGTTTACGAGTATAGTAAATGTTGAAAATGACTGATCAATAACGATAATTTTTGATTTAGTAATGAATTAATGTAAGTTTAAGTCCTAATAAAAGAAAGCAATAATAATAACATTAAAAATCAAGAATAATTTACATTATACTATACTTATTATCTATTAAGGATAAATCATTTGTCAATTTTATGATAAGTTATAACTAATAAAGACGATAAAACAATAAAACATAAAACCGGATTTACCATAATATAGGTACCTTTATCCTTTTCAGTCATTGTCTATAGGGGATCATGACTAGGGGATATCACGACAATTCCTGAATTATCATCTTTTCCGGCAATATATATATATATATAATTCATATAATTTTATATATATATATATATGAAATATAAATAAAAATTAATGTATTGACTGCGATTAAATATGTTAAATATTATTTACGATTTATATTTAGTATTTACCTAGGTACCTACTTGTATGTTTTAAGACATGCGAAATGCGAATGTAAAAATTAAGTACTGTTTTTAAATAATAATTATTGTGTGATTCAAATTACATTTTTTTTTTTATAAATTGTGATTTCAGCTTTGCTTTTTGCAGTTATTACTCATTATTTATTTTGTTTTGTTCTTATTGTTTATTACTGCAGTTAAATGTATTACATTAGATATTTCACTTGTATACCTATTACTTAAACGTATATAATTTGACCAGATTCAAAGTAAAGTAAAATACTTAAAGTCCATTAAAAGTATGTACCTAGTACTTATAATATTGTATAATACCTCAAGATATACAATACTATAATATATTATATAAACGCATATCTGGTATCCGGTAGCTATCCATATAATATATTATAAATGTATTGTATAATAAAGGAGCATTAAAGACAAAAGTTGTACATCGTATACATATTAATTTCTGTATTGTCATATTTTCAAATTAATTTTTATTTAAAACAGTATAATGTGCAACCTATACATATATTATAAGTTATAAAGCATTATGCATGTAATACCTATGTACTTGAATTTGTTTAATTATCAAACTGTATTACACAGATATGAGGTGTAATATACCAAAGTAATATAATGTAATGTAGTACGTACAATATATACCTACATCATATATAATATATTACCTATCATATATATATATATATATATAATCATTGTTGATACTATAGCTGATATATACCAATTTTAGAAGACTGTAAAATAATTATCTAAATCGATATGCACATTTTTAATAAATAGATAGTACATGTTACATACTTATAGGTACATAATATATTTGGAAATTGGATACGATACTGTGTTGGATAATGTATAAATATGCCTAGGTTATATTATATTAGACAATATACTGTATATTAATTCTAATAATACGGAATATTATAATATTATCATTGATTGCAAGTCAATGCTTTGCTATATAGATATTTAAGTAGATACCTACACAATAATATAATCGCATAAGGAATATCACTCGTCGATTCTAAACACAGATATATATGAATATATTATATAGAGGTACCTATGTATAAACGTAATGGACGAGTTTTCTTTGTTTCTCGTAGGTGTAATGCAATATAATATACATATATAAATGTATATCATGTATTATATAATATAAATTAAGTAAACCTAATCTGTGTAATTCATATATTTATGTAAACAAAAAAACTTACCTTTACGCTGCATGTCCCACAAGAAGTCCCGTGTTGAGGATGTACCAATAACGTACGTATATTCTCTACAGTCGTCGCAGGGAAGCCACAAAACACCGAAAGTTCGATTTAACCACATATTAATATTTAATACTATCATTAATTATATATGTACTTTGCCGACGTGGTTATAACGTAATAAGTCATAATAATTATTATCACATAATAGGCATTAGGCATAGGTATACTGCATACCTATTATCTGTAAAACGCCCGAGCAACGAATGTTTAGACTGCGTATTCGGGGTACTTGCAATACGGTCATATTATATTATGCGTGTACCTAAATATGCACCTTCTGAACATATTACGTAATATTATATAACATTATGCTCTAGAATCACTCATAGGACACGGCACTAGCGTGCGTTATTATATGCAATAGTGATTACTGATTATTATATAATATTAAATACATACGACTCTTGGCGTAATTTTGTGCAGCAGCGGTAGTAGGTATGTATAGTGTGTATTGTACGATAATCCACCGACAATTCTATTACACATTTGAATAACCTCGCGAATTCGCCCTCACAATGTGAGCGCACGCATTTAGAATATATCGTTCATATATATATAATAATAACGTAATATAATAATATCTTACGGATATTTCGCAGCATTCGTCGGCGCCCTACATTACACACGTGAATTCCGAACCCTTGACGCGTTTTATATGATTATTTTAAATTCCCCATTGACTCGCGGGCTCGTTGCAGGCGATATAATACATATATATATAAACGCGCAAGTATATATTATACGTGTGTATATATGCGCTATACTATGTATACCGTATAGTAACCGATGATTAAACGCATGAAACAACAATATGTTCATTTTTAACGCATTCGCGGGTCTCCGGGGAGACGAAAATCAATTCCTACCCCCAGAGATTGTTTGGTTATGACTTTCTACCACACCCTGCACGCGACTCCCGCGCGTCCCGATGCCAAGGGGTCTAAAGCTGGTTGGTGGGTGGGTGAGTGTATGTGTGTGTGTGTGTGTAATATAAATATGTACAAACCAAAAGCACCGTATCCATAAAGAATTAAATCAAATGTTTATTCAACAATAATTTCTTGGCCCATTACACATGTAAACGGTATATCTTTTTATGAGCAAAGTTCGTTTTTAGCATTCTGCAACAAGATTTATCTCGTATCTGTGTCTTTTGTGTGCTTTATTTATCGGATTAATCTGTCGTTTAGAGCAACGCGCTCGATAGTCAATCGCATGTACAGGAAGAATTATTAAAACCTAAATTGTGCGTTCGGGGGTTTTTAAGAGACCCGATAACTTTTACAACTGGCATAATGAAATAGGTACTATACCTAAATACGTTATTAAATGACGTGAAAACGGACAAACAATTATCATAATTATAAACTGCAGTTTATAAAGCGTCTCAATTAAACTAAAATATGATAAAAGTGATACACATCTATTATATGTAAGCTATATGTAATGAAATATATATATTCTTGTATTTGTGGTTAGAATAAAACAGGTGAATTTTTGCAAGACGTGTATAATATCGAATATCGATGCGCATTGTTCTTGAATAAAATAATATAATACCTAATATAAATTATTTGGAAAATATAATGATAACATAATGTTAGGAGCAAAAAAGCTAAGAACGCGTGATATAATAATTAAATAATATAAATCCAATATATATATATATAATATTGCGAGAGGGTAAATGTATGTGTATATGCGTATGTGTTCGACCATGGTGCGTATAGGTCAATTTTGATATTATTACTTGCGCACCCTTTCCAATGTGCAGTAATAATAACATCGTCAAGACTTTTAAAAGGCCATTGTATAAGGGTTTCGATAAACCAATTATGATTGCACCCCTCCTGGTAATTTAGCGCCATCGGATGCATTTTGCCACGGAAACTCGGCAGTCGTGAAATATGTGCTTTGATACACGTATATATACGCCACAATACCACATAATCATACCGAATATTTATATATCTAAACAAGCGCATAAATAGGCGTTTGCAGAAATTTATACATATTATGTTGTATAATATTTTAGTCGTAGTTGTTAGCTGTCACGGAGACAAAACTGGAGAAAAATTAAATCCCCATCGAGAAGTTTTTCCGACAGGATTTCCTGAAACATCACCCCTTAAGCAGCGAATACTTCTATTTTCATTTTATTTTCACCACCCATTCAATCCCCCACTTGTATATTTACATAAAGCCAAATCCACCTGGCATTAAGTAATTCCCACAAAGTGTTGGAAATGCTGAATGTTATTATTTTCTCGGCCCCTTCGCTTTTCCACCGTGTTTTCTAGCGTAATATATACATTTTCAGCTTTTTAATGTAATGCCATTTTTACTGTTGTCACTTCCCCCTAAAACCATTTGTTTGCTTTATATTTCACGTAAGTTATGTAACATGAATTTATTATGAAGAACTATATGAAAAAATTACCGGTGAACACACACAGATAGTGGTATATAATATATAGGTACATATACATTTGAAACAAACGAAATATCGTGTATAAATAAGAGTGGGACTTATTTATAATCGTTCAATCGTGTATTAAAATTCTTAAATCTTAAATATAATTATATTACTATAATAAAATAAATATCTACACAATATAAGTAAGAATTTCCATTAGAAATACCAATAAAATATTTAATAATACGGGGGAATCGTCAATATACCTACCATGCCTAAAATATTTTATTACCTAAAATTCTAAATAATTTATGTAAAATAAATAAATAAAACTATAATACACAATTTAGGTACAAAATATTGTTAGTGGATACTTACCGGCCGACTTCTAGCAGTATTAGGTATAGCGGATTTAATTATTGTTCATTTAATTTTTCATAGCGTTTAACAAGTTCTATATATTATTATTCGATTCTCGATTTGATCAAAAAAGTTACGTTATACCAAGTTTACTTGTACCTAAGTATACCCTGTAATTTTCTGTTGTTATCTAGGTTTTTTCAATTAAATAATTTGTACCTATATAGGTAAAACTATAGGTATAAACAAATTCTGTACCTAAAATATACTGATTATAGACTGCATAATATTACAACAAATAAACTCAAATAATGATTTCGAAGTGATTATTATACAAAAAAGTACCATTTGAAAACGTTGTCGAAATTATGAGGACCGATTTATTTGGAATATGTATACATAAAGCCTTTCTCACATCGTGTCGTTTTAGGTATATATCATTAATAATTTGATTTTTTTTTTTTGTTATTATTATTCAGTTATCCAAAAAAGGCGTGCACGTTCCCGAACGTTACTGCAGCCTTCATAAACAATTATTATCAATAAGTGATTTCTCAATATTATCCCGCTGGAATGGAGATATTATTTTCAATCGAAATGGTATTACTCGTAGGTAGGATACCGCCGGCAATATACCCCATTAATCTTGATATTTAATTGACAGTATACCACATCCGCCCAGTATCTATATATAGAACACGCAGACCTAGGTTGATATGATTTACCGTTTTGTGTTTTTGGTTGAATGAAAAAAAAAAGGGATATATAATACACATCGTGTATAGAACCCTAAAAACGCGTTACGTCGGGTAAAAATGAAACGACGGAGGCGTTGTCGATTAATTATTTGTAAATCGCGTGGCGGACGTGCAGTATGTGTGTATAATAATATATATAAGTATTAATGTATTATAGCCGAGGGATGCACGCGTGGGACCTACGTATATTTTGGGATTGTGTCCAAAACGTTTTGGGGTTTTGTTAAGTGTATTGGTACGCGTGTGTACCCCGTTGTTTGTGAGCGAAACACATGTGGAGTACATTTTTACACGACAGCAACAACGCAAAAGAAATCGTCATCGCGCATTATATAAAAATATTACATGTATATAGATCGTCGACGCTCGTACAGCGTGAGTACAGAATATAATATACCACACGATAGAAATGTATGATCATCATTAAACGATTTACGAGCGTGCGCGCGTGTAGTAGGTACCTATCTACACGCTGCGCGAAGGAAAATTATAAATTTTTTAAAAACATAATTTGTACGTTTATTAACGGGTCGTTGAACGCTGTAACTATATAATATACGAACGGAACACGGAGACCGCGAACGACAATAACAATAATTATTACATACGACGACTATATAACTATATAGTATAATATACCTATAGACGCGAGCAAAATTCGAGCTGTGTCGTAATTAAAGCTGCAAAAATTAAAAAAAATAAACCAATTTAAATGTCTGTTTGTATGACATTGGTGTATATACGCATCAGTACTGCACGTGCTGCAGCAGTGGCGACATTACGAAAAATGGAGTGCGTGTAAAAACTAGTTCACAATTCGGCGTATTTCAGTTACAATAGTGGGTGGTACTTAAAAAATAGTACCGTTCTACAGTCGGCAAAGGCGGAAAACGAATCACGCATGTCGGATGTGTTATATACATAATGACGATCGTATTATATTAACAAGTATTATCATTATGGTCTAGAACCGTGGTTTTTGTGTTGTAGTACCTATTTACAACGTTTGTCGAAAATCCGGCAGACGACGATATGGCTTTTATATCCGCGGCCTGCGACGACAGAGACCGCGGTTCACCATAAATTATAATGATATCTATATATAGGTACATAGGTACCCGCGGGTGTGTATAATCACACGCAACCTGCAGATGATGATGATATTGTGCTGCAGATATTATAGTATAGATAGGTGAGATACCACGCGCGGCACAAACAGGACCGTTTTACGACACGGGTCGCCGACGTAGGTACGCTATATAGACGTACTCAAGAGGAGGGGATATAACCAATCACCCTATAGGACTGTATATAGGTACTGTACGTTTCCGACCGGGGGTTTGGGATTTCGTACCGTGGATATACCGGACGGGTATAGGGGGTGAGAAGGGCTCGCGCTTAGGTACAAACGGTGCCACCGGCTAGGGGTGTTTTTATAATATATAACGATCGTTTGTACCTCACTCTTTATGTATATATATACGTACAGTGTACACGAATAAATAGAGAAAAAAATCATAATAAAATATTATGTACAGGAAAAGAACCCGTTCGAGGCCTCGGCGGGGATAACGGATAAATAGGGGACGCTATTGCCACGACGGCCGATGATACAACTAGTTTTGTGTTTTGGGGTGCGTTGTGCGCGGCGCGGTCGGTCGCGCGTCCCCCCCGCGAGTACGCGGCGGCAACGACGACTGCTGCGACCTGCGGGGACCACCGTCGCTCGCTCACCCGTTGCGCGTGCGCGCTGGTTGGCGAGAGTGAGACTGACGAGTGAGAGGGTGGTGGAGATGGAGCGCTTGTGCGTATTATATATATTTTTATTTTATATACCTCCGGGTGGTGGCAGCAAAGGGAGACCGGGGAAAATTCGTTAACGGACGACTAGAAATAATACAATAAAATAATTACCATTCGACCTTTGATAAAATTATTAAATCATAAAACTAAATTTTTATAATAAATAAACAAAATACGTATTAACTATATACATATTACAAATTTTACTGCGATTGCGAATTGTTAAAAAAAAAAATTGTGTGTGACAGGAGCGGTCGTCAGTAGAACTAAATACAGTACCTAACAACGACTATAATATTAAAATATAGGTAGTATATTATTATACAGCAGACACGTCGAATACATTTTTAATTTTGCAAATAGTATTGCAATATACTCTATTAAAATATTGTATAAATAATAAAATGCATCTTCTATTGAGGTGCTGATATATTAAAATAAATTGAATGCAGTTTTAAGTGGGAGATACCTATATATGTACTTAATATATGTTATAGAATATTATTGAATGAAAAATGATAATATTATAGGTATATCACATATTATTTATATTGGACGCGTTATATGTACCTATATATTTATGCACCCGCTGTGTTGCATTTATGCATAATATTTTTCTAACGGCAATCGTCTCGCGGTGATTCGTGTCGCAAATCAAAATCTCATTATTCCTCGGTGAACTATAATAATATAATATTGGATGTTCTTTGTGCACCCGGTGCGTATACTATATATTATATAGGTACACCTTCAACGATCGGCGGGTTATTCGCCTCAGTTATATACCTAGGTGTGCGCGTTTTATTGTTTTTCAATAATGCACCCAAAACTATAGAATATCGAAATTATAATAATACGTAGGTCGTGTATCGTTTAAAACCTTTTTTTTTTCAATTAAAAAATACGACGGCTCAAACACGACGACTGACGATATACATTTTTACCTACTTTGTTTCTTGCAGCGTGCTGTTTGTACCTAATAAGCATTTTCAGTAACTCGAGTGTTGATATACTAATAATTATTATTTATTAAACTTATATATAATATCGTGTCATCGTTTATACAGATGCTGCGACACGTTTCTGTTTAAACAAGAAATAGGTACCTATACTGTATCAGAAACGGGTGATGTAATCTAATATGTAAACATAATAAAATTCATGTTTGTATAAGTATCGGTTTGTTCACTGAAAAACGCCGACAGAATAGAATAGATAGGTAATATATAATAATACAGTTTGCGAGCAAAAATGATATTATAATTTAATAAAAATGTATTACCTATATATATTTGACAGACTCACACACTCAGACGTGCATAAATATGTAATACAAATTATAGATTTTTTTATTGTACGTTGCAGTATTGAATGAGCAATGTGTTGTTGTTCTATAAATTATATTATTACACACCGACTGTTGCGGGTTCTTTATACTGACGAGGGGAACACTATATCGAATCTGTAAAACGCATATTGTATAACATTATAATATGTACGTCGCATTAATTAATTGCAACTATATAGCTGCTTTAATTCCCACCGCGGAAAATCATATGTATATGTTATTGCCGCGAGCCGTGCGTAAGTACACGATGTCGGGGGATGCTGACGACAGCCGGCAATTAAACGCGACAACGCGATAATGTTCGAGCGATGATCCCAATAACACTATATATTATCTCATTGATGTACATATACGTTGACAGCAGCGAGATCTGCAGCGGGTTAGTATAATATTGTAAAAAGTAAAAACCTATTTTGGTGTTTTGCGCGACTATACTTTGTATATTATATATAGGTATACCTACCTATATGTTATCGTATAAAACCTGCAGTCCTCTGACCACGGCTGTTATACCTAACTATATATTATTTTATACCATAAGTCCTAAAATAATATTTTATTTTATTTTACGTAAAACGCCGCATAAACCGACTCGATGGCGGAAAAGTTAACGAATATACACTGCAAATGCCAATTGGTTACCGCAACGCTTGATGTAACCTACATATATATATTACCTATATATATATAAAATAGAAATTCGTCGGCGCGCCCGACAATAAGTCAAGAAACCGTAGTCAGTTTCTGTAGTAGTGTAGTAACTAAGCGAGAGTTAAAATCGTGATATATATATATATATATATAACATTACACATTGTTATAAGGTATTGCTATTACACCGTATCCGCGATATTCCGTGCATTACAATATGTATATAGACACGTGAGCGCGGTTATAACTTATAAAGTTATAACCCGTTATGGCACAGTACCTATATCAAACGATTTAAAATATTCAAAGACTCCTGTGCGCATAAAAGGTGGTTAATATATTATTATAATAGTATCTCAAGTATCTGTATATGCAGTTTTATCTAAAATCGAAATTGGATATAACGAGAAGATTCTGAACACATATACCAGGTGACAGCTATGTATGTATACATAAGTACCCCCCCGGAATCAACGAGCCGCAGACGTTTCGAGGTAGGTAATATTCGCTGTAGCCTATACGCAGACAATAACGTATATAGTTCATTCCGCCGTCCAAACCGGACGCGTGTACACTATACTATTGTGTATGTAATAATATATAATATGGGAAACGGAAGCAAAACACAGAATTTCACCGTTATCAAACGCGCCCGCGACGTTTTCGCTCGTTGCCGCGCGGACATCTGCAGAATATCACGTAAACGCTTGTGTGCTCGGCAAGTGATAATAATATGTAAATAATCTCTCGCCCGTCGTCCACACGCGGCCTATATAGGTACACAATACGGGCCCACATATTATAATATCGTCTAAAATATTATTATCATTATGATATCGCCGTGTTCCCTACCCGCGTCGTTTCTCTCCCATGACGATACGAACCGTCGACGCGAAATGTACGCGGGCTCGCGGCGGCCAAAAAAAAAAAAAAAAAAACGCTGCCGACGGGAAAAACCGATGAAAGCGAATTAAGCGGCGTGCGCGAGCTGTGTGTGTGCGTGTGACCGAGCTCGACGGGCGGGAAAGGCAACGAGCTCTCTCCCCGCCCGTCCGTCCGTACGTCTTTCCCCGTCCGACCATCAGCCGGCAGAGGCGTTGCTAATTTCCAGTGTTGTTGCGCGCGCGCCGGCCGAGCATTCCGACGGGGAGGGCGGCCTCGGGCCCGGCTATTGGTTAACGGTACCGGCAAACCGTCGTCGGATGAGAGTAAATAACAATAATAATAATAAAAAAAAACAGCGCTCTGGAGAGATTAGGTTTGTCCGGTGGTCTGCGTGCAGCTCACACACAATAATAATATAATACCTCCACACTGCAGCACTATTCCTTTTTCCACAGCTGCTGCAACGAAACGCGACTCGACGGTTATATACACATTTATTATATTAATATGATAAAATTTGAGAGAGTTCGGTGGAGGCGATCTCTCTTTTGAGCTCTATATACGTGACCGACCGCGCGCTGCAGATGTCGTCTATTATTATTATCATCGATAGGTCGAGATTTGTATACGCATAATAATATGTAGTTGATGTACCTATAACATACAGATGACCCGATCGGATTACCGCGTGTCGTACACGCTCTTAAAGATAATTAAATATTGTAATAAATATTTGGGTCACATTTTAATATAATGCATATAAAGTATAAACGTCGAAGAAACCGTCAAAGCGTAATACGAACAGGGTTTCTTCCCGGAAAAGCTGCACTGCGTTTGTTCGTAGCCGAGGTATATACACATAATATACGTCGCTATACTATATTATTATTGTGTATACGTTATTATAATATAATAATTATTAATATACCGTGTACCGAGAAAGTAATTTAAATAGATATAATATAAATGTGTATAATAAGACGTCGTCGTCGTCGTGCGCGAAAACCGTTAGGTATTATAATTATAATATACGTAGTACCTATATATACGTGTGACAAACGGATGGATCGTCATCGTCGTCGACGTGGTCGTTCCGGTCTCGGATAATAATATAATACAACATTTTTTTTTAAAAACCGTTCGTATTTTTGCGTCGACACTGTTTTTCGGTCAACTCTTTACTGTCATTTTTCCTAGGTGTGTCAGGGTCGAACACGACACAACGCTCGTTTTTCGCAACAGCACATATATATAATATATAATATAATACCTATACATATTATATTACATACGTATAATATAGGTATGTATATAGGTTCGAACGCGCGGTGAAAATCCAATCAATATATCTACGAAATGATACGGTGCACAGTAATATTATTTGAAGTAATATAAGTCATTACGCACTATAATAATAATAATAACGATATACGTATGTATATTATAGGTACATTGTTCGTTCAGCGCCACGGCGACCGCGAATAATTCGGCGTTTTCGGAGTGAACGGAAACGGACGATAGCGATCTATACGTACAATAATAATATATTAATATAACGCACATCACATATGACACCGATATTATAGTAAATTGTACTTGAAATATATATATATATATTATATAATAATATTTAACGTATATATAACACCATTACTCTGCAATACATAAGGCGCACAGTTATATACGCGTTCTATAATAATATAATATATTATGTTGTGAGCGTCGGAGTATAATTTAGCGAACGCGAAAAGGAATTTTAAGCCGGATACGAACCGTCGAACCCCATTATATACGTTTTGCTACAACCACTGTGACATATACCACATATATATATATATATATAATGATAGGTACGTATTGACGAGTGGTGCAGTAGGTATTATATATATAGAAACACAAATCGTCAAGACGAAGACGGGGTACCTGAGTGGCGAGTTTGGAAGCGTGCTATAGAAATTCGGACGAAGACGACGATGTGTATTATTCGCTACAACAGTCGTTTTGAATTTCAAGCGAAACCCGTTTTCGCAAGAACAAAATGCACGCATTCATATATATTATAATGTCATTGTTATCCGCCCCGGCTTTTCGATCCGTTTCGAAGAACACACCCGTCACACGATGACGGGTAGGTCGCGTCGCACGTCTGTATAGGTACATATACGAAGAATATATAAAAATACGAAGAGCTAGCTGCTATACAAGCGTGTGAGTGCTGTATACCCGGCTCACCGTGTTGTTCTCCTCTATAGTAATACGTACAATAGCGAGAAATACGGAAATTCACGTGTAGACGTCTATACAATAATAATGCATGAGAGAATAAGAGACACGACAATATTAATGCGAACATTTTTGCAGACGTTTGCAAGAAATATAACGACTCGAAAAAGATAACCCCGTCCATCGTTTCGTGAAAGCACGCGAGGCTCGAGTCATAAGCATATAAACGTTAGGTACAATGATGGTATAAGGTATATGTTTTTTCTGCAGCAGAATCCAAACGCATAGATATAGATACGTGCATTTTACACGACGCTAGTAATAACGAAAGAAGACACACCGAGTTTAAAAATGATATATACATTAGTAAACCATAGTAAACAAAATAATTATATACGACTGCAGTAATAAGATGGTATTCGAACTCAGAGAAGAAAGAGCGCTGCACCACAATCGAAATAACAAAATGTATAACGGCCGGGGAAAAGTTTTTCGAGAATTATCGCGGCCGACGTCGAAATCGAAAACATAATGATCGACGATCGATTTCAAATTTCTTTGTTGTGCGTGATAAGTATTGTCCTGCATAAGATTTACGCACAGTCCGTTTCATACACGCATATACATAAGTAGACGCGTCCATCCGAAGAAACGACTCCACAACGAATTATTCGGCTGTCGTGAGCGTTCCAACGCAACATAACACTTTTATACACGTCATATTATACACTGCGAAGTTATTAATATTTTATTACCGTGTAGGTAAGACACGCGCGCAGGAAGAAAATATGAAAATCGAAAGAGTTCAGTGTATATAATATAATATATAGAAAAAACTGGCTCGGTCGCGCATTATGTTTATATATTAAAATATATATATAGGTACAAAGTATATTACCTATATATATAGAGTATCATTTCGTAGGTATTCGATTATTTTTTCACTGGCTGTTTTGAAATCCAAACGGTCGTTACTGCCACACTGACGGTGAAACGAACACAGACTATATTATAGACTTTAGACGCACGATTTACACAACCCGCGAGCGATTGTGATATCGCGGTTTTTAAACGTTACTGCACAGTAACGAGTCGGGTATATGTATGTTTTTTATTTATACGTAAAAACGTCGACGTGAATAACACTTGATTACGAAAAAATCGATTAGTTGAGCCGTCGTGTTTAAAAAATGAAATGTGAGGGGGGGCACTAAAACCGTTACCGTCGCGAAAAAGTCATATAAAACGAAAACTGCACGACATTATATTATTATTACGCGATCAAAACCGGATTCGGCACTGTAAGTTTCTCCGTTGCACTCGCGAGACAATAATATTATTGTATTATATAATACGCGGCGTACAGCAGAATAATACACGCTGCACATCTGTACAATCACAATTTGATATAATATTAATTTTTTCCGATTTAAAATAAAACATTACGCGGTGTATAAATTAATAGTAATGATCGACGGCGAATGATTTGCGATCAAATAATGCCGTACCTACCTGTTATAAATATAATATTATAATTAGATATAGGTAGGTAAATCGGTAATAATTAGAATTATTGAGAAAAATAAAACCGAAATTTGTGAGGCGATTAATATTAAATTTTGTTAGATGTAAGCGCGTTAACGTTTTACGACGAAGTGTAGATACGGCGGCGTTTTTCATTTTGCGCAACGTCGTACAAATATTAAAAACCCATGCTCAGCATCTTCAACTATATTACTATTAATATTTCAAATGGCAAACACGAAGACTCCTTAACCTATATACGAAATATTTATATTATCAATAATCATACGTAAGGTATAACAATAATACAACATAAATATAACATACCTATACATCATTTTGATTTACCCGAAAATACCTATACACACTGCAATAATAATAATAATAATAATAATAATAATAATAGAAATAATAATAACTATATTAATAATAAATAATGATAATTTATAATAGAAAGAATATTATATAATTTTCATTATCGGACCAAAAAACCATACAATTTTTTAGTCAATTTCACTACGATTTTTACGGTCATTATTAATTTAATTTCATGAAATATTAAAATATTTCATTTGTACTCAATTTAATGTCATTAAATTTTCGGACTTTATATTGTCACTTGTGTAGTTTTGTCGGCTAAAATACTAATAATTAACATGGAGGCAAATTATTTGTAACAAATCGTACAAAAAAAAAAAAAAAAATTAAAACTCGGACGTCAATAATACATTATCAATATATATTACTAATAAATAATACAGACCAAACGCTATATCAGACTTGGTACAGAAATTTAAGTCTAAAGACAACAGAACAAGTACAACATTACTTATTTTTGTTATATTATTACAATTTTATATACAAATTTTTTCAAATTGTTTTATAGTAAATTATTTACAAAATGTAAAAATAATAATAATAATTGTAATAATTATAATAGTAATAATAATATAATAATAATGATGATAATAATAATAATAATATCCATAATAATAATAATAATAATAATAAAAAGATAATAATATATTAATAAAAAAAGTTGATGAAAAAAAAAAATTGATTCGGGCTTACAATTAATATAATATGATCTTTTTTTTTTTTTTTGAGCTGTAAACCTTAAAAAAAACTACAGAAAATAATACAATAATAATAATATTATCATAGCACTGCATCCGTGTCGGATTCAATGTTATCGAATTCGCATGCACAACGGGAAAACAATAGGTTCTCCAGCCGGCACGGTCGTAGGTCTAAATTTATAGTATTATATTTATAGGTGTTTTCATCAACAACGAAAAAATTATAATAATAATAGTAATAATAATAATAATCATAATCATAAAAATAATCATAAAAATAACGCGAAATGTGTTCGGGTCACTGTAATTTGTATAATTAACTTAAAATAATATGTTTAAGATGAAATAATAAACTCTAATAACTTGTTGCATATTTTTAAAAAATGTATTTTATCGTTTTGGAGAAATTATCAGTTGTTATCTTTTTATATATATAATATTTTATATATTGTTCCTTAAAAATATATACCCTATTTAATATTCATTTTTTATCTCCAGAATCACTTAATCACGATACAACAATATTTACATATATATAGTTTTATACAAATTATTATTATTTTATTCGATTTTGTAATTGTTTTTATGATATATATATTATATATATATATCATAATTACGCATTTAAATATATATTTAAAAATATTAATTAAAATTGGGAAACAATGGCACAAAAACAACTCGGTTCGTCGTAAATGGCAAGAAACATATTATTATGTAATTGGGGTTCATCGGTGTGTATAGAAGGAAAAATTTAAATATACACATTAAAATATTTAAAAAAAAAATCACACACACATACGGTTGTTATATTTAGTCAGGGATTGTTGATCAGGAAATCAAAAAGAGAGGAAACGTCACGACTCACAGCCAAAGAGTATAATATATACGAACGAATGACATTCAAGTAAAAATAATCATAAAACACACTAAATTATTGTGAACATAATAGAAACACTAGGTACCGTTGAAAAAAATAAATAAACATCGGCATTATACACGCCGTGGACGCGATAATATCAAAAAAAAAAAAGAAAAAAATCACAAATAAACTGCAAGACCGCGTTACAATATTAAGATGGAGTTCGATCGATCGCACGTCATAATTTTGCGGCAAGTATTATCACAGGTATTGTTAGGTTATTTTGTGTGTTTGTTTTGAATTTTTTTTTCTTTTTTCGTTCTCAGCGCCCAATTACGAGATATCAGCCAGCGCGAGTGAATGATCGCATCGGGCATAATATCGCACAATTGACTGTACCGTGGACTTTAAGTATATCGTTATACCTATTACGAGAATGACGATATACTTAACGTCTACGCGTTCAGTGCGGGAACATAAAAAGTAAAAAAAAGAAAAAACCAACGGGTAAGACGGAATCATATTATATAAATTGGAAAAACAGAAAAACAAAAATTAATAATAAAAATTTCGGTTCATGACAAGCGATTTTGGAGAGTACCACCGAGGACGTTGCAGGTCGCATTGCGGCGAGTACTTTTAAAATGCGTGTATCAATACCTGAGCCTATCGACAATAATATCGGAATAAAAACAACGTCATAATATTACTACAGCAACTGACGCATAATATGTATATATTTTTATAATGTGGTAAAAGCGATTTTAGTACGGCGGGCAAGGCGCGTCGCGTAAAATCGCTGGTACCGCGTTTATAAAGTATATAAATATAATAATATCATGTGTGCAGTATTATATGGGTACGTGATAAAATACCGTGTGCGGAGTTTGAAGCGAACATTATTGTCGATAAGCGCTGCTGCAGAGATAACCGAAAATCGTTGACAATTTAAAAACTATATATACCTAATAACAACAGTAATGGTAAATATAGAGGGAAAACGGAAAAAATTCGAAACGCGTGTACAGTTTATTGGATATTCTCCTCGGCGGCGGAGAGTCGTCATCTAACGTATATATTATTATGTGCTCTATCGAAACTATTAATGTTGTCATTATTGTCGGGGGATACGGTCGTTTTTATTATCAACAATAATCTGCACGACGGGTAGTAGTACAGCTGTACTCGTTTAAATGGTTTGTGGGGAAAAAAGTTACGGTCGCCGTCATCGTTGCACAGATAAAATAGGTATGGGTTTAAGTATTGTCGCTGAACGGATAACGGAAATCTGGACAAAAATATTGCCAACACTTGCGTAGTACGTACAATTTGATATTATTGAGGAGTCTCGATGGACGAACGGGAGACCTGCAGATCCGGTCGGGAGTTACTGCAATAATTTTATCGGAACGAAAATAACATGAAACGGACGATCGTAACGCACGCACGAGAAAGCGACTTACTTTACAGAAATCGCGACTAGTTTAATTTTAGCGTCTCGATCACATTTCAGCAGTATACACTCGAAATGTGATGGAGAAGCGAAATACAAATTCGATGCCGAAGATACGGCCGTAACGTGAATTTCAGCGTGACTTTTGTCTTGGGAAATGTCGTCGGAAATGATAATGCCTGGTGAACAGGTGATACTACACGACGATACCCATCACTTATACGGGTTAACAATCGCGTTCAGCGGCGGCGGCGACCGTGTTTGACATCAAATCGAAGCGGTTTAAGGCGGTTTGTTTTGTGCGTGCGTGCAAGACACACCTTCCACGCCCCGTCTAACGATCTTGTTTGAAAATCGGGGAAAAAAACGAAAGAAAAAATATATAATAAAACACATCACTAATTGAATACAATATATTACACGTATAATATATATACACACACACTCATTATGCGTCTCTCTCCCCGGGCGTCGGCTGTGGCGGCGTCGACCAGAGGAAAGAGAGACGGGTAACCAGTTTTTTATTCCTTATTATTATGGTGTTTTATTTATTTTTTTATTTCGTTTGTTTTACCGGATTACGCGCTTAATGGTGTGCGTGCGTGTGTGTTTTGACCGTCGATGATATTATCGTACTATAATCTTACAATATTAATGTCGACAAGTTGTATGGGTGGTAAGTGAGTATACAATGTATGGACTATACTGACTACACCGTCCAAGGTGGATTTTTTGTTTTCGGAAATTTATTATTGTTGGCGTGCGATCGGTTCATGAAATTCAATGTACGGTAATGTCGTGATGAGGAGGGGATGGTCGACGGTTAGGACGGATTTAGATTTGCAGAAGAGGCGAACGTCTTTTTCGGTTTGCAAATTGTTGTGTGTTTGGGCGTGTGTGTGCGTTTTTTATTCTACAATTTTATTTTCGATTTTAATTTTATGGCACAATCTCTGACGGCTCCGCGCCGTAGACTCGACCGAAACACTTAACAACGTATAGATATTATTATTGTTCATTTGCGCGCATTTTTCACATATGTATGTGTATTATAGTAATGTATATTATACTTAATGTAAAATATTAATTGTTAAAGGCGTACGCGCGACTGGGGAAATGTTCGGGGGGTAGTTCAATTTAATCTTTTTCTTTTCGTTAAGCAAAAAAATACACTTTTATGTACAAAGCAAATGTATAGATACATAAAAGAGTCGTTTTTTGTGCGTTCGAATTAAAATTGTACCCGCGACGATTAATGGATAGGAGGAATCACGCCTAATATTATAGTATCGCAATATCTACATATTATAATATGATATTGAATTATGCACGTCGATTTACGACATGTAGTCGCATATAAAAATAATAATAGATTAATATTATCAATTATTACACGGGAGAATAGACGAAAATGTTATCCGTGTTCAACATGATTTTTTTACGTTTAACGGAAAGAAGACGTGTTTATTTCGTTACGAATTTTGTGGACATTATATTTTTTATAATAAGCAAACGGTTAACGCGGCCGACACGCGGTTAATGTTTTTCAAAAACAAATTTGAAAAATAATCAAAATTATAAATAATAATAATAAAAAAAAAAAAAATAATAATAATAATAAAACAGGAAAAAAACAATAATCGTCATCATAGAAATGTCTACTACTCGCGGCTCGTGCAAGTATAATACGTAAAACGTTTAGTTAATCATTATAATAATATGACAATGTTATTAGAAAAAAAAAATCCCAACGGCGAGCAAAGACAAAATCGTATGCCCGCCGTTCGCGCCGTTCTAATGTATATTGTAATATAATAAGTTTTAGTATTTTTTTAAAAAAATTTTTTGTTTTTTTTTTTTTTTTTTATGTAGGTATGGCTTACATGACACGCGTAGAGTGTGCGGCGCTGTCCTTTGGTGGCGCTCGCGGACGTTGAGATGAGAACGGTGTCGACGGCGATGAGGAGGAAGCTGCGGCGGTGGCGACGGCTGCGGCTTGTCGGTCGTCTGGCTGGCTGGCTGGCAGGCAGACAGGCTGGCAGACCGAAGTCGTTTACATGTGATGGCCCAAGTGGCCCATCTGGAGATCGGGCGACATGGAGTGCGGGTGAGTCTGCTGCACGAGGTTCTGCTGCTGGCCGTGCGACAGATACGGGTGGCCGTGCACGCCGGGCTGTTGGTGTCCCTGGGCGGCGGCGGACAGCCGGGACTCGAGCGGCATGTACATGCGGAGCAGATCGTTGCCGCCCAGCTGCTGCTGTTGCTGTTGCTGCTGCTGCTGCTGCTGTTGCTGGTGCAACTGCTGTTGCTGGCACAGCCTGGGGCTGGGCGAGTGTCCGCCCGACTGGACGGGCGGCGAGATCCTCTCGGACTTGATGCTGTCCGGGCTGTGCGACGTGGACGGCGGCCCCTGCTGGTACTGGTTCATGTCCGAGTACAGGTTGTAGCTGCCGTTCAAGTAGTGCATGGACGCAGCCGCGGCCGCGTTGTTGTTCATCTGCGGCATGTCGTACCGGTAACTGGCGGCGGCGGCCTGGGACGCGGCGGCCATGTGCGACGCGTACGGCGACGGCTGTTGCGCGTACGGGTTCGGGTCGTGGTGCATGCCGAACCCGCCGTTGGGCATGTAACCGTTCATCTGGTGGTACAGCTCCCGGCTGTTGCTGACCATCTGCTGCTGGACCGCGGCCGACGCCTGCGAGACGGCGTTCCGGCCGCCCACCGAGTTGTCGCACGGCTGTCCGCCGGCACCGCCGAGGGACAACGGTCCGCCGCCGCCGGGCAACGGATACTTTTCCTTCTTCATCAGCGTCTTTGTCTTGCGCCTGGGCCGGTACTTGTAGTCCGGATGTTCCTTCATGTGCACGGCCCGCAACCGCTTGGCCTCGTCGATGAACGGACGTTTCTCCGTCTCGGTCAGCATCTTCCACTCGCTGCCCAGCCGCTTGCTGATCTCCGAGTTGTGCATCTTCGGGTTCTCCTGGGCCATCTTGCGGCGCTGTCCCCGGGACCACACCATGAACGCGTTCATTGGTCGCTTGACGCGGTCCACGTTCTGGTTCTTGTTGGCCGACGACGAGTTGTTGTTGTTGGGCGACGGCAACTGCAGCTGACCGCCGACTACGTGTCCGCCCACCTGATGATGGTGGTGCGCCGCGGCCTGCTGCATGTGTTGATGGTGCTGTTGCTGTTGCTGCTGTTGCTGTTGCTGTTGCTGTTGCTGCTGCTGCTGCTGCTGCTGTTGGTGCAGCGCGGACTGTTGCTGTTGCTGTTGCGACGGCGGCGGCGACGAGAGCGGCTGCTGTCCGCCGCCCTGCGGTCCGCCAAGCACGACGCCCGCGGAACCGATGCCGGCCAACATGCCCATCTGATTGAGGTTGCCGTACGTGTGGCCCATGTGCGCGGACGCGTGGTGCACTCCGCCGGCCAACAGGCCGGAACAGTTTTTGATTTCGGCGTCCATTAGCATTTTATTGATCGCTGCTGTTGCGGCAGTCGTTTGCGGTCGACGGCGCGACTGCGGGTACGAGTTATCGTCAATTATCGACGGGTATTTACCGTGAGCGGTGAAGAGCGCGGGCGACGAGCTCGCGTGACGGTGTTGTCCGCCCGCGGGACCAGTGATGGTGCGGCGGCGTCGGAGCGATGTCGGCAGCTGCGCGACCTGGTCAGAGCAGCGGTGTCATCCGCGCGAGAACAGCACACGGAAAAAAACCACGAAAATAATTTGGAAACGAAAAAAAAAAAAACCGAAATCGGAAAAAAAAATTAATACGCGAATGATATATTATAATTATTTTATTATATACGACGAACGCAGGTAAAAAAAAAAAAAAATTTATAACACTACGACGACGAACACGCGATCAACGCACGGACAAACGGTGTCATGTGTGTGGCGATGGCGCGGCGAAAAACACACGGGCTGTAAGGTAACACACACGCGCGAGACTTGACAAAAACAGAGACACCGCGATGGCGCGCGTGTTGTACGTGCGGAACGGACGTTGGACGTGTACGACTGCCGTTGTGCGACTACGCGGACGGCCGATCGTGAATAGCGCGGCGCGCCGTGTACGCTCGGTGCGGCGGCGGCGGCGGCGGCGGCGGCGGAGGGGTTGCTCTCTCCCCGCCACGCCGCGCGCGCAGGTACGTATCGATTGTCGTACCGCCTCCCCGGCCAATCGGGTGCCGCGACGTCACGGCCACTGGGCGGCCACCGCCGGGTGAACCATATTTTTACTCGACCGCCGCGCACGCCTAACCTTCTTTCCGCCCGACGCGTACCCCCCGCCGCCGCCGCCGCAGTGCCGGAGCACCGTACCGCACCCCCCCCCCCGCACCGCACCGCGAGTTACCGCTCTGCACGTCCGAGCCGGAGCCCCTCGCACCGTATCGCCCGACGATCGGTCTTCTGTGCGCGCGGAACTGCGGCCGCGGAGTCGGGGGGGTAAAAACCGAAATTTCGACGGCGGACGAAAAACGACGCGGTCCCCTGCCCCGCCGCGGTCTCGTGTCGGCCGGAAATTTTTACGCCTCTGGAAACGGGAAAAAATTTGCCAACAAAAGCCGCAAACGCTGCTCTCCGCCGCGTCTGCACCGCGACCTTTGAATACACGGATAAGTGTAGGTAATATCGCGCACACACTATAATAACCCGCGGGCCCCGTCGAACAAGTCACACGTCGTCGTCGTCGTTTGCACACTATACACATATTTTGTTTTTATTCTTCAGGTTATTTTTTTTAATATACGGGCGTGTATTTTTTTTAAAAATTCTGCTAATTCGTGTTTACGAATGTAGGTACTCTAGGTAGGTATATACGTGCGGCGATTATACCCATCATATTTACGAGCCAGAATCTCGCGCGCTCGTTACGACATTATTATTACTGTGAATTATCGCGTACCTAAACATTACACTATAATATATATATATTATATAATATCATGTATAATACAGGCGCATTATAATACAATAATGCGCGATATGAAAAAAAAAGGGTCTCCTCTACAGTCCTCTTTATTATACACATATATATTATAATATATGCGCTATTTGTAACGCATTTGTGTATATATATATATATAGCGCAAGGTCATAGGTCAACAAAGTCTATGCACGCGAGTGTGTTGCCGGAAAATTATATGCACATATTATATAAGCGTAATAGATATATGTATGTAATATATTGTACATACGTACATCAACAGATCACACACACAATGACTTTATACAGATATATACGTTAACAATAATACGCACATTGTACTTATACACACGACCGTCGTAAACCTGCAGTGGCGAGTGCATTATCTACACCACAGAACGTGTGTATGGTATACACCTATATGGGTACATGCTGTTGTATATAGTGCACAGTGCACGTACAGTATGTAACGGGTAAACCTTTTATACTTCTATAACTGTCGGTAATAATAATATATAGGTATTATAAATTATAAGAATATAATGCTCAATATTATATATACGGGTGCAAAATTTCTGCAGTGCGACGGGACTGCAAAACAACTCATGTTTTAGTCCAGCCTTCTTGTTCAAAAATAAGTGCAAATATTTTTGGAAATCTCAACGCGAGTTCCTCTCCCCTCATAAAACTAAACTATTATTTTTACAATTATGTATAGGTATGTGCAGTATACTTACCTAAGTGACAAAATAAAAATATCAAAAAAATTACAAAATTGTCAGGTTAGGTAGGAATAAGCTATATAGAGGGTGATGCCGCCGATCATGCACCCTGCAGCACGCCCACTGGCTACGCCTATGACCAAAACGTATGATGGGTGTGATGTTTATATAGGTATAATTATAATTTATAACATATTATATATATATATATATATAACTATGATACCTAATTATGATTAAATACATGTTAATACGATGTGTATACAATAAAACCCTCGATGTACACCAAATATAGGTATATATTATATATAATAATAATATATACGACGGAGTGATGTTCTATGATACGCGAAGTTGTGTCTACCGAGTACCTACCTATATAATATACCTATTGCTCTGACTACGTTTTGCAAAATACTGTTTGCGACGAGTTTACGATTTAGTATATATACCTATATATAGGTACCTATAGCAATTTGGTATTTTATAATTGTTAAACATACCTACATTATGTGACAATGTATAATGTATGTATAATATATAACAACAATTATGAAGTATTCCCATATAGGTAGGTATTAATCAAAATATATAGTTTTATGCCGGTACATAAGGTAAGATATAATAAATAATAAAGTATACTATTTAATTTTTTACATTAAAAATATAACCAGAAAACATCAAGGACTTAAAGATTTATGTCTTTTAGAAAAAAATTAATATTATTAATATAGTAATAAATAGGTATTTAGTTTCTATGTGTACCTATATATATATAATACTATGTGTAACAAGCGTTAAGTTATATGCTAAAAATTGTTTTATTTATTAATTAAATCAATTTTATAATATAAATAAAAATTGTAGTAGGTATACAACATTGCATAATATATTGATTCAAACAAATACAGAAGTATACAATAACATAATATACTATGTATTATATACCTAATATATTAATATGTCATCGATTAAATCGTGTTTAGAAATACATAACATAATAACACCGCACTGAGCTGTTAATAAGTATGTTGTTACCAATAGATTTATTGGTTAGATATCGCGTGTAGTAAATATTTGTAAATCAGTAGTATATAAATTAAAATGTATTCATGTTCGATAACATGTGTGCCTGTATATAGGAGTATCGATGTTGAGTTCACTACCTACAATAATAAATAGTGATATAGTGTAAAATATAATAATAAACAATCATATAGTCTTTTTATTGTATATATATTATAATATTAGGTATAATGCCTAATTTCCACAGTGTAGTTGTTGAAAAACATCAAATAAATATAATATTATCCGGTGGAATAAAAAACAACCGTTTTATTTTTTGACAGTGGAGTAGACCATATTTTGTATTTCATATTTTTTTTTTTTTTTTTAGTAAACTGCGGGTTACATATGTATAATATATAAAGGCCATATCTAAATTCTAAATAAGTAATTACAATCATACATTTTTTATTCGACGTAAATTGTACATTTCCAAGTAGTATATAGGGTCAAAAAAAAAAAAAAAATTAAATTAAATAAAGATATACTGGTGGATGTATATTACGCGCCGTCGAGTCCGCCCGAGGTTTAAGCCGTACAAATAACGCTTTTGTGCTTCACAATAGAATGACCCATTAAAAAAAAAAATATATATATATATATTATATATGGTGTGCGTATAATATATATATATAATATTTCCCCAACTTTTACCGTTTAAAGCACACAATTTATTGTTAAAAATAAAAAAAAAAACATAAATCCTAATGGAACATCTTAATAAAACACAGCTGGACGACCCAAATGTTGTTGGAAGTGGAGGTAAACAAACATTAAAAATAGCGGACATTTTTCGCACGTACCTATTATTGCTGGGTAAGCTGGTGTTTCATATAGGTCAGAGTAACGGATATCGACGTACTAAATTTAAAAAAGTTATTTATACTAAGTACAGTGCACCTACCTATAATTTTTGAGTGCACTTGGATATTTTAGAAAAAAAAATAATATATGTATATTTATGTATACACGATATATATAGTGTAATAATGGTAAAAAAAAATTATAGTTGACATTCTGAGCTCGTTAGAAATATGGTGTCTAAAACTATATAATATTATCACGCATAATGTAGGCATAATATATACACAAATAGGTAATATTATTGAACATTATCTAAACTGTTCAATTCGTCGTTTAAAAACAACAATATAATTGTATATAATATACACATTATACATGAATAAGTATTATGTATCGTATATAATATAATAAATCGTTTGTATTTTTTTCTATTTATACCCTACACAGTACACATACCATCAACACTATATAAATCTATGTACCTATATCGTGAATTTTTTATATTTTTTTCATTACTATACTATGCACCTATATGTATATACAATATACAAGTACAGAGTGATTCTTTTATTAAACAACATTCATTATTTCAAAATATGTACGTAGTAGGTATTATAATGTTTTTAAAAATATTTTTTTTATATAATTTCCAATCCAGATAAAAAGATATTTTTTATCGTTATTATAGTTTTCTGCTTCAAATTATATATGAAATTAAAAGTGTACATGTTGTCATTCAAAAAAGTAAACAACTTAAAAAATATTATTAAGATAAAAAAAATAAATAAAAATGTTTTATTTTGACTGAAAATTATGTACCTAAAAAAAATATTTTCAAAAACTTTAATAGATTTTGAAATAATGAGACTGATAAAAAGAATCACCCTTTCACCCGGCATTAGACTGGAAACGGTTGGTATACCCTCTTATTATATATTATAATAATATACTCGTATCAAGACGTTGAAAGTGTTTTTCCTCGAATAAATCAAAGGGATCATTAAGAGTGGCAAGACGCAGTATCTGTATCTATATACATAATATATTTATAGTAAAACATAAAACTTATTTCCACTGCAGATTACTATTATTATGATTATATGTCGTAAAGCATCATCTGCTTAACATACATGTGCATTGCACGATCGCAAGTGAGTGCACACACACGCGCACTATATACACACATAATATACATATACTTAGTACCTATATTTTATCGTGTTCAGTTCACTAAGTCACATCCGGTGTAATGTACGTGTATATAGAGATGTTATAGGTAAATTCTAATCTCTCCACGATTCAGACTAATAATAAAGACTAATAATTATTGCTGCGAAAATACGTATAATATATAGATACTCGTATACTATATAGTCTTGTATAGATAATTTTTATTGAAAAGATCAGTGCTTAGGACGCAAAAGGCATATTATATTGTAAACTATATAAGTAAATACCTACTAAATACGATTTCGCATTTGAAACGATTGTAGTTGCCACGACGATTTTAAAGAGTGATTTTTATTTCCACGCGAAATTTTGTAGAATTTTATAATTACTTTAAAAAATTTGTACTCCGTGGCACGATCGACCGTTAAATACTACTACGCTATACATATAGTACATATATATAGTGGTTTATATATTATATATACACAGACGATCGTGACGTGTGCACCGCGGCATATATACACATGCGAACGTTTCGTTTTTTTTCTCCTATCTTTAAAACCTTCTTAATGAGTGTTATTACGGCACGTTCACGAATCGCGATAACTATACAATATGTATATACATGCAAACGGCGTCGGCACAAGCACAACCGGAGTAACCACTAACCGCGCGCCACCGTTGACTGTAGCGTAGAATAATAATAATAATGATATATATAAGTAATAATATATAACGTGTGCTGAAAAAAGCGAGGAAACTATTAGCGCGAGTCGACGTCGTAACGAAGACGTAGTTTTTTGCACCAGCAACATATATGAATATATATATATATATAATATACGTCATATATGTGTATGCTACACGCACACAAATTTAAACGCGGTATATGTACCTAATATAATTCGAGGAGACGAAACCATAAAACTAATATAATTGTAGGTTGGGCAAATGGAAATTATCGTGTTACAGCAGTTAGTACACGAGTATACCTATAATAGATTTAACGCTTAATATATGTACACAGTAAGTATAGGTATATTAGTCATTATTTTTATATCTATGGGGGAAAACGAACGGCGATGATTGAAATATCAACATAAATATATACCTTTTAAAACTAATTTTATATTATACGCTGTATAAATTCAGCTTAAACCCTACAAGTTTGGAAAAAGTATTACTAAAGACGCGATAAATATTCAAAAATAGCCGCAGACTCGCCGAGAGTTTACGATTTTTCGTTTCACACAGGCCTATTCAGTCGAGCCCCGACCACAGCAGTGTGACTGTAGGTACTCTATTGACCTATTGTATCGGCTGCGGATGCAGTTGTAATATATTTTTGTGACTTACTCGATTTCCGGTCCCTAATCGTCGTATTGAACACGTATAAAAATATACGTATGCCCATAGTATAATATGTATAAGTTATATAACACTATACTCGAGTGATGCACGTGTGTTTTTGAGTCTTGTCGAACGATCGAGAGAAGTGTCGAGTGAGAAAGGTTATATGAGAGAGAGAGAGAGAGAGAGAGAGGGAAAAAATAAACACTTGCAAAGTTCTCCGACGCGAAATATTAAATTTCTCTAGGGACCGAGCGCGCGAGTAGGCCCATCGAATCCGTCCCCGCACAGCATAATAATGTATATTATAATATATTAAAACCCCTCCGCGGAAAACGCCTATCGCGACGACTCGGGGCGGTATAATAATAATATACGCCGAGATAAGAATATAATATTATGTCCTATAACTAAATAAATACAAGTCACAGACTTTGCCGTATATAATACACGTACGCGACGACGGAATAAAATAGGTACTATTATATTATAGGTATGTGTTTATTGTTTTGTACCTATATACTTTTAAGTATTCATCGATAATTATATTATTATTTATTATAAAATATTACCCGATAAATAAATACTGGGTTTTATGTTCATATATAATGTACTGGCAGGACACGAAGTTAATATACGTATCCTTAATAATATATAGCATTAAGAGGACGCTATATACCCGCATGTGTGGTCTCTGTATAACATGGAAAAATTGGGTTCAGTAGAACCGATTTCGTAATGTTAAAAGTAATAATAGAGAGAATAATTGACCGATGATCAACTTTAAAGGCGAGAACAATGAAAGTTTAAATATCGTAAACAAATAACATATTTCTGGTGAATTGATGTCCTTAAATTTAAGTTTGATCTCCGGAAAATGTATTCGATACATAATATTATTGATTTAAACAACACAAAATTCGTTCCACTGAACTCATTTTTGTTATGTTGTGCACATTTTGTAAGAATCAAAATAATATTTATGGGTGTGAAGTGTGATTTATTTTATTTTATAAACTATTGCACCGAATTAAGTAGGTGTTTATTTCTATTGATTGTAAACAGTGGTACTATATATATAATAATCAATGCTATTTGATACATAATACCTGTAGGAAGCGTCATTTACACGAATATTGTAATTGTGTAATTCTTATAAATATTACAATTTATCATAGACTATGCGTGATAGATGGAAACACTGCAGAACACTGGAATGAATGCATGAAAACATAATAATTATTCGGAACAGACTCAAATAGTAGATGTATATAAAATCATATAACATTAGTTACCAAAGTTCGTTATAATCAGCTAATAATTCTTAATACAAGATAAAATAGTATTTAATCATTTATATTATCTATAGAGTACAGGTTCATTTTAATGTAAATTTGTTTATTTGTTTTTATAGTTTTATATATTTCTACTATTGGGAAAAATCAGAAGTTGGTGTTATATAATATAATATCTTTCTATTATACTTATTTTAGTTTTAGTCATACGATTTTAACGACTGTGCGCGGGAATCGTAATATCTTATCGTATACGAGTTACATACATTTGTTAGGCTCGTCATTACTTAATAAGTAATAACATACTTTAGGTATAGGTACTATAATAATAATTAGTTATATGTAATTGTAAAAATCAACCGTTTATTTATAATCGACGATCATATCTGTCTTCTATTTTTTGTAACAGTTTATCTATTATTCTGTTTCTATGACACACATACATAATATACATATATTTATCATCTGCTTATTATAATAACTGGTTTGTCGATAAACTCATAATAATAATATATAATATACAATACATCCGTTTATACATAACACACACATACACATGCATTATATAAATAATAATCATACTGTACGCATGTAATTAATAGACAGGAGTCTGTCAAATGTCCATTATATTGTAATGTTATAGGTACGAACGTTCCACCCGCACGTAAATATCTATTATACACACATCACTATTCTAATATTATTACGTATATTGCGACCTTGTCGTAGAAACGTTTTTTTTTTTTTCAAACAGATTAATTCTTAGACAAGAGATCTTAATATAGATTATTAATTTCAACGTAGCAACAAAACAGTCTAATAGAAATTATATATGTATAATATTATATAGGATATTATAATATTATATCATCATAATGTATATACATAGATACTATTTATAGGTACTCTCCAGATCTACGTGCACGTATCATTTTTTTCTTCTTTATTTTTTCTCCCCTTCCCGTTCAACTCGGCTAGTGCATACAACCGGAATGAGACGAGGGGCAAAGTATATATACGCATTCGTTGTACCCGGGTACACTCAGGAGGAGTGGGCACCCTTTAATCACGCTATCCATATGCGCATTTATGTATTTTTCGAACACACATTTATAATATATTATGTGTACTATATTATATATATAAACAACTCGCCTACGTTTAAGTACCCGGATATAGGTATACATACATGTATATTACGCATGTATATATATATTTTTTTGTTGAGAGGAAAATAACATAGCTATGAGAATTTGCATCACTATAATATACGCACGGTTACGTATACATATACATTTATACACATAATATATACTCAAATACCTACTGTATCGGACGAAAATGTATATATATATATATACATACATAACACTGGTAGGTATATTCGTTTTTAATTTAACGAGTAAGTCGACATTATTTTACTTACCATAAATGGTTTCTAAAATAATTTTTATACATATGTGTAAATGTTATATAATATATCAATACCAATACTGCAGCCCAGATTTCTATATGTTGATGTACTTTAGGTTCGTTTTTGTTTTGATTCAGACGTCTGTTTAACGCACGTCTTTTGACCCCCCCCCCCGCAAATGCTGTAGATAATACATGCATCGAATGACCTTATGATCTGTATAATTCCAAAACGTTCGATTGATAGGTACTCAATTGTATTCGACGTTTCAAATTGTTCGATGAAACGATCTTCGAAACATAATAAAACACCGTATATACGATATTACATGATAATATTATATCGTTGACGAAATATTATTTACCGTATATGCATTGCAAAATGTGAGTATATTATAATGCTGCTGCAGTTGTAATTATTTTTCAATTTTTCGTCCATTATAAATGGCTTAACAACTGGTTCAAGTACGAATTGAATTTATTGCCCGAGTTCTGTATATATATTATATATATAGGTATGTATTTAATGTGTTGTATTAGTGCTCCTTCATTGCAGGCGTGCTACTGTACCAGTGTTTCTTTGTTTGAAGCACAATTATTATTTTTTTTTTCAATAATATAAAAATAATTATCATTTAAATGGTACCATTTTATGTTTTAAATTGGATTTTCGCAAAACGTGATTAAGATTAAAACATAATTAGTTACCAATCTCCAAATAATAATGCGTACGAATATATATAGGTACAGTGTGTCTATGTGTCTATACGCGCGCACAATATAATATTATAACATTGGATTTGCTACCTATGTTGTAAAATAGGTGTGACTAATCAAAGGTGAACCACTTTTTTTGTAGACACGCACTGCTTGTGTAAGTCCCTATTGTTTCGTATAGGTACTGAATATATTTTATTTTTTTATTAAACGCACATATAAAAATCAATTTTCATGTATATACTGCAGTGTATATGTATAGAATAATATATTATAACACCCAAAATGTTATTATACTATGTTTACGTCGGAGACTAATTAGGTCGAGCCGGATAGACGATAAAAATAATATAATCGTTTCGGTGGCTTATAGATGAAAACGATTTTCTACAATATATAATAATATATTAGATACACGCAGTTTGACTATACCTGTATGTGAAAATAAAATATATAACATGCAGCGTATATAGCTAAAAGTGAAATGCCCGTATTACTCTTCTTACTGCAGTGTGTATAAGGATATACATCGTTTTAAGGCTATTATGTATATATATTATATATATGCCATACACCTATATATTGCAGGTATCGCAGCCGCGGCAGGTACGATTTCATGCGCATTCCGCAGTAACCGTCGCCTTCACTGTCGTCCCATATATATATAATATATATATATTATATAGGTGTATCGTAGGCGCATGAGAGACTGACCCTCTGCGCCGTCCGGCCGACAGCATTGTCGACGTTGAATTTCTTTTACGTCCCGGAGACCTGGACACACCTATTTCACGTTATTTTCCAAAAAATATATAAACAAGTACGTGCCTGCTGCATGACGTGTATCTATATACGAGTATACGACGTGTCTTCACGCGCGCGAGCCTTGGAGAACGGATCTGTTGTTTTTACGTAAATCATCGAATAAAGGTACGTGGTTGTACCTATATACGATGACGACGACGACGGAGTGTGTGTGTGTTTTTCGAGTCGAGTGTATATGTAAAAAAAAAAATGAAAATTTTCCACGCTAGCACACTGCCTGACAGTCAGCGCTGAGCACCTGGCATTCATTGTCGCGTTCTGGAACACACACACACACACACACACACACACACACATCACATCATATAAATATATACTTACGTGTTACGTACCTACTCTGCGTGTTCACCCCTCTTTTCCCATTGTGGTTTTTTTTATTTTATTTTTTATTTTTCGATGTATACGGGGTGATTGATGAAACGTTTCACACCCAATTTCTCACCGCGGGTCTCCTGAGATAATAAACAATAATATCAATTAAAAATATATATATGTGTAACCACGCGGGGTGCAAGCGCGTTTGCACTTCATTAGTTTGAAACTGAAGAGAGCCGCCACCGCCGCCGCCGCGGCCGTCGCTGTAAATACGATCATGAAAAATGATTTCTTATATTATTATTATAACTATTATTACACATGTGAACCGAATATAATTTTAGTTTACCCACACTCGTATACAGTCACACACATCACGTACCTACGACGTATGCACTGACAGACGCATTCGTGATTATATATATATATATATATGTGTGTGTGTTTGTGTGTATGTGAGAGAGTATGTATAATATTATATTATATACGGTTGTGATGATTGGAATGACGATTCCACGGTGAAGGTGTTGACTCGTCGACCGGCAGAGGCGGACCCACTTGGCCAGTCACTCGAACAACACTCTGAACAATATATCAAATATTTAAAAAAAAAAAATAAAAAATTCGAGGGCTTCTTCTTCGAGATATAACGTTCATCGTATTGACAAACTGACAACCGCGTGTATAAAGAGTATATTGGAAAGCAAATTGTTTCCTTTGTCGTATAACCATGACATAAAATCATAAGTTTTCAGCGAATATTTTAACGATGTTTTCTCCCGTACGTTGTTTAGCCTATATTATATTATTATAACGAACGCATAGTGTATATAGTGAGTGTAAGTTCGTGCACAATAAATTACGAGTTATGAATTTATCTGACTACTTGCAGTGACTTTAAACATCGATTCATTATTATAATTCCAACGATTTTTAAATTACTTCTTTTCGCACGTTAAATACTCGAATCGATATGGTATTGTGCTAACAATATTAATATAATATATTGGCGTATTAGCGTGGGATTGATTTTCGTAATAGTAGGTATGAACAACTATTATTTAACATTATGTAGTCAGGGAGTGTATCGATCAAACGGTTATGAGACTATTATGTGTCGAAGAATAATGTTGTATCTATGCAGAAACCCGAGTGTACACAAATAGTTTTTGATTGTAATTGTATAGAGTAAATATGTGCTTTATCTGGTTGTAGTCAGGTATATTCGCTTTAGACAAATTCAGTGGCGTGGTGAACGATGTTTGTCTAATACAATTGCTTGCGATATTAGAAATTTATCTTGAGTTTAAAAATTACAATTTGTGTGGAAGAATGTACAATTAGTTACCAGAGTATTTTTTATATTAAATTGTTGATGACCTATAATGAAAATTTTAGATTACCATACAGTTTTAAATCATATATTATGTTGTTTTTTTTGGAGGGGGGTCTTTATATACTTTTATTAGAGTTGGGTTAGGTGCCTGCTACTCCACTTATGATAATAATTCAAACAGCAAATAAACCGCTTTCGTAGGTAGCTATATTATATTATAGGTACATATTTTCGTCTTTCACAATACATTTTCATTAAAAGTCCGATGGTCACTATTTTTTCGAACCTACATCCTGTCTGCGTTTTGTTTTCGTTGTTAAAACGAACAGCTCGAGTTGCCGAGTGTATACGCGGGCCGTCGACTTCCTAACACACTGGCATCAGAGGTCGTGATTTAGTTTTTTTATTTTTTCTTTAGCGCTCGCGCGTGTTTGTGTGTGTGTGCATACGAATAGACCCCGCCAACGACTAGTCAGTTTGACTTTGAAAGAGTTCAATGAGCCCCCTCTCACCTCTTGAAGAGCAACTGATTTTCTCAAAACGAACCGCTCATTGTGCGCCGCAATGATAATATATACAATATATACACATACGCATATATGTATATATACATAGTGTGTGTGTGTGTGTGTATGTGTATAGTACAAACTATTTTTCTATATGTAACACTTACTAACAAGATGCTTGACGAGGAGGCGTAAGTGTGGAGAACGCGTTAGAAAATCGAAAGTTAAAAACGTCGATCGAAACACCATTAATGCATATAACTGCAACGCATTTATTATATTATACAGGTATAAGTACGTGTGTGTATGTAATAAAAATCGATCGCTGAATATTAGGATAAGACTCTACTACTCTAGAACGAATAACGATAATAACCAAAAATGTTAAAACACATTTAACACATTTCAGTAAGTATATAAGCACGGTGTACATACGTACAAAAAAAAAATACATATTTTTCGGTCTCTTCGGATTAGTCACGTCTTGGTGCGCGTTTTTTAGAATTTGGATCGTTTAACGCGTATACGCGTACTTACACACACACGCGCATATATATATATATATATATATATATATATATTAAGTACAATATGTACTGCTCGATCCATACGGGTTGTTTTTTCTTTGAGATTCTATTGAAATCGTCTTTTTACTTCGAGTTTCGGCGCCCACCATCATAAAATATAATCTAAGCCTACAGTAAAACTATTTATTTTCTCCCACGTACCCGACTGTCGTCTCATAATACCGAAGACATCATTAAAGTCGCGTGTGCAATGCATCTATTAGCTGAACCTTTTTTTTCCTTTTAGGTCATAAACATTAGTCCCGTCAACATTTAATATATTGTAATGCTTCGTTTTTGTGTTATTGTTCCATAACGTGTATAACATGTATAATATATAAATTATCACTTACAATCGGATTTGAAACATTTTTGGTTTTATGAAAAAATAAAAAAAACTGTCAACAAAAATTATAAAATTCATATCAACCTATATAATAATATTATACTCGTGTATTTTTTAAAAAATATTGTTGGATAAATACACTTAACAAATTACTTTTGAAATTGAAATTGTTTATTGACGACTCATCATGTACGAATGACTGAAATATAACACACATAACACTTACCCATATTAGTAAGTTATTATTGTAATTTGAGTAACTGCGATTTGTGTGTACACATTTCATTCACTGTACATAACAAAGCCTGGCATTATTCCTATATACCCATATATTTACTACGAATCGACGTATTCTTATTTGTAATTAGACGATGTACTTAATGCGATCAATATATTATACACCATTGACTATACGCATTGGGTACATATATATATATATACAATAAAAATATAATTAATGGTAATTTTAACAGGTGTTTACAATATATTTTACGCGTACCTGCGTATTATAATTTATTTATAAACATAATGAAAGTGTGACGTTTTGTCGGTTTGTATATAAAAATGACGACACGCAACATACGTATATTGGGTACATTGAATACAACAATGCGATCTAAACATTACATAGATTTGTAGGTACTCGAAAAATAGTGAATAAAAAAACCGTATATACATACTTTAAACTTATTATAATGTTGTAAATTTGTAATAGGTACACAGAAATACAGATTACTATTCTGATATATTAAATGTAAAAAGACGTATGTATATTATATTATTATTTATCTTTGAGTATACCGACACGGATTGATCAGACGTAACGGATATTTTAGATTTTATAATTTTTTTTTTTTTTTTTTTTTGATGATTCCAGACGATTTGTAAAAATGTACCTACCTATTATTATATTATTAATCAGAACGATCTTGTTCCTCAAGTCGATTATAATCGGGAAAAATATAGGCGTGTACGTACAAATTATAATGAATGAATATTAATGACGACATTTTTTTTTGCAGTGTAAATTCGTACACTGTTGCAGTCTGAGACTCGAGGGAGCGCACTTGGCCACGACAATGAGAAACGGCAGCCTATATTATATTATAATAAATACTCTATATAGTTCAGCTATAATAATATTATATAGGTGTGATGTTTGTGTTTATGTATAGTTAAGTGCGGATCAAACACCTCATCGTAAATTGGTCTGCTGTAAAAACAAAGTGGCACCTTGCAACCGGCGCGATTCAAAAAAAAAAATATATATATATAATAAAACCAAATTGTTTTTATTTTATTTTTTTTGTATATACATATTTTTTTTTCGGTAAAAACATGAGTATCGCATGCGGGTAAAAATCAATTTGATTATCGTTATTGAATATTATCGGCCGCGCGATTGATCTAATAAGAGTGATTACACTGGCGTGACAGTAGAGCGGTCGGGTCCTAAAGATCGCGTGAAATTTATTGGGAAAAAAAATTTAATATACGATAATAATCGTAATAACATCATAAAACGCGAACAGGTGCGCACGCGATACTCACGGTTTGCGTCTCCACACTTTATATATACTTCGGCGGTGACTTCACATTACGTGCCTATATAATATCTATATAGTATATACACTGGAAGATTATTCTAACAACAAACACTCATGAATCGTGATCCCAAAAAGTATTAGCGTTTTCAAATACTTTTTTTTAGTCGATTTGAAGTTGCTATAAAACAATGATTTTTACAATTTTTATTCTCATCATATTTTAAGTGTTCTTAATTTTTATTCAATTTCATAATCGGAGCATAAAGTTTTCCCGAGAATTTCCACGCCGAAATTTATCGAATTTCAAACGACTGTGGTTAATTATTAGTTATAACTGTTATAAGTATTTAAAAGTTAGAAGAGTGGAATATTAGACCTGCAATACACTTTGAGTATTACCTTTGTCCCTGCAGCAGTCGTGTTACACTCCGCACTCCATTCATCTATCACAACTCGAGTGTTATGTACTATTATTATTATTATTGTTATGAATTACGAGCGAACCGCCCTCGCCGCAGTATGCGGTCGTCGATGGGACACGAAACAAACAAGAAGAAAAAAGCAAGAGAAACGCGCACTTGTTCGCGCGTATTTAAAAACAGAACAGCAGAAAAGAAGAGCAACCGATACGATATATTATATATTATACTTATTATTATGAACGACATTTCGAAAAGTGATATTTTCCCGAGCGATATTCCCACCGGGTGGGCTCTAAAGGTTATATGTTCTCGGTTATTATTTTTCCTTGTACGACAGTGCACACATTTCTTTGCCGGAGCGTCCCACAGGCGTGTCCAATGAACCGACACGATGCATTTATATTATATATATATATACGTTTGTGTGTCCGCGTACATGTGCATGTGTCATGTGTATATATATCTGTTACACGTATTCGAATTTGTCTCCGAAAATCTCTTATACAGTCGTTGGGTGGTTTTTAATGTTATTCCGGTCGTGTTTGTATATGTATTACGCATATATATATATATATATCACACACACTTACATATAAACGCATTACTCACATATGTGCGGTGTACACGCGCGTGCTCGGCTCTTCGCAAACGGTCGCACTGATACATAATATATTATAGTAAAACGCACATTGCTGCACGGGACACGAACGATATTGTGGTGTCCGTTCGTCGGTCGTGTTGTCGGTATGTTTTTATTACGGTCCAAAAAAAAATTCCTCAACCCCGAAAACGCTGGTGTGGATTAAACCGCTATATTATTACATATATATATATACATTGTGCGGCAGTCAAATACGACGATTTAAAAAATTTAAAAAAAATAGAAAAATATTTTTTTATTAATTTTTCGCCAAACAAATAAAAACTACACACAAGTGGAATTTTATATTTTATATTTAAAAACTTCATTTTTTAAAGATTGTGTCATGACGCAAATGCCTTCCTTGGTTACCCATCACACATATATTACCTACTCATATATCATTATTTTTGTAATACGCTTTTACCACGAAGCGTGTATAGGACGGTATAATTTATGTAGCCATAATTTTATTGTGACGAACATGCGCCGTTGCATATATTATACATTTACTGTTTGAGACGGATGCGAAACAGACGCGCTGCGCAAAGCTCTCCGGCGGAGACGCCGTGGTGGCACTATACGAGTATACGTGTAATATCGTCGGGGCGAAAAAACCGAGGCGGGGGAGGGGAGGGGGCGAGAAATCGGAGGAAAAAAACACGATTAAATTGCATGCGGCGAAACATCAAAAGGAATGTGCGCCGCACACACATCTTGTGTTTTTCGGGACGGGCCAGAGCTCGGATATCGAGTGCGTTTCGCGTGTCTCAATCGATTTCGTCGTATCAATTAGTCCGTCGGACGTGTATTGTATACACCGCCTAAGTGAAAAAAAAAAAAAAAACGTTTTGTGTCTACGGGGCAACACACACACACACAATTTTATACAGGTATATAACGCGCAAACGCTTCTACGTATATATATAAGATATTATACTTGCGTATAGTATACTCGCACGGACGTACTTGTAAATTATCCTGCAGAGGTGCACCGGCGGCTGCGGCGGCGTTGCGCGGAACACGCGGCGGCGGCGTTGCAGGCTACTCATTATTATGCTGCGCACTTTCGGGCTACCACTTAATACACGGGTCTTACGGGTACACACACACACACACAAGATAATAATAATAATAATAATGTATATAACACGAGCGCCCGACACGTCTCATTATAATCGTCTGGTGTCTGATGCGGTGTGTGTGTGGATTTCAATCGGTCTGCCGTATGGTATAATATATATTTTATTATTTTTTTATCCACGCCTATAATATAGGTATACATAGTTCATCATCGATCAAATATTTAGTGCGGGTACATTCGTGTCGATTTTTATATCAGGGATTTGCAGAATCAATATACCTATACATATACACGAATTGGTTAAAAAACCCTCTCTATAAACGTCTCCTCCGGGAGTAGGTACCATATATATATACATAATACATGGGTGTGTGCGTGTGTGTGTGTTTGTACGTGGTTTTTCCGTTTAGATCCTGTTCGAACTCATTGCGGGACACAAATCGGTGCTGCAGCAGTTAGGGACCAACCTCTCTTAGCTCATTTCAACTCGAAATTGGTTTTCCCTTCGAATTCAATAGAACCCGCGCGCCTACGATTCGAAAAGTATTGAAGTCAGCGACCAAAATATATGTGGTTGAAGTCTTTGCGGCTGTACTAGCAATATACATTTGTACGCACAGTTTTCATAATTTGTATAATATTATAAAGCACTATTTTTTTTTCACTATCAAAATATTAAATAAACGCTTAATTTGTTTGTGATAATCAATTGTGTATACCTAGCTAAGATGTTCTTTTCCGCCTGTATATTCATTACAACTTGGTATAGTTGCCAATTGTTAAATTATATAGGTATATTATATTCATTGTTCTCTATTTAAACTTTCGGGTGAATTCAGACTTTTAAGTTTTAAATATTGTATTAAAAACAGATATTATCTGAACAATAATTAATAGTGACTATTTTTAGTGGTTCACACCTATGTTCATGTTTTTTAAAATATGATAATTTACAATGTAATTAGAAATCATATCCATCATAATTATGCAAAAAATTATAATATTTATACTAAAAAAAATATGTTCAGGTACCTATTCTATATTCTCATATATTATCATGATAATATTAGGTATATAATATTAGTACCTGTGTAGTCTACAATGTTTAAAGTAAAACTTAAAAGAGTTCAAAAATATAGGACGAGATACAGATGAAATAGAAATTGATATATTATGCAGTTTAAGATGAATATGGGCATGTGGCAGGTGTGTGATGTGATAAAGAGTGGGTCTATAACTATACCTATAATAATAATGTAATTATAGTAAATAGATTTTACTACTTTACTACCCTTATTGATTATTATTTATTATATAAATATGATTATTTAACTATGTTCTAACCAGTCGATCTACAACTACGATGACGAAGAAAAAAATCAAAATCGATTACTTTCGCTGTTCTCCCCAGACCTGCAGACCTTGCCGTTATTATAATATATTATTATACGAGAGGCAGGTTTTAGTTTATATATATACATGCACTGAAATACACTGCAAATCGATTCTACAAAAGCACGTCATAACAGGCGGCTTACCCGAAGACTGTGGTGCGTATGTACGCGGCACAACATAATATATTATTATTTTATATTAATTATTATTATCACTATATCATTATCGTATAACCGTCTCGTGCGCGTCGCGTTTGACACGTCGATACCGTCGCCACGCGTGCCGGCGGTTTGTCGACCTCTCTCCCCGAGGGGCCGGGGGTCGGTGGCCGGATTTCGCACGCCAAAACGCCCTGAGGACACGTATATATAACATACAAGTCCTAATAATATTAAGATATACACTCGCACATACGCTACATTTTGTATATTTCACATGTGCCATACATTGGAACCTCCCCTAAATAACATCTCGCAATAGTGGCTGTTTTTAGGGAAGTTTTCACTACTTTTCAATAAGGAAACTTCCGAATAGCGAACACCTATTTTAATCTTGATTTAAAAATGATGACAAAACAATAATAGAAAAACGCTCTTAATACTTATACCTACACTATAGTATAACGATTACCAACTGGTTAAAAACTCAACTTTTTCACACCAAATTGAGTTGAATTTAAGCTAATTATATTCATTCTTTTATATAATTATTTAAATATATATTATTAAAATGTTAAAATGATTATTTTATCAAAACATTAAAACACAAAAATATATTATAATTAAATTTAATCCAATTCATATATTTTCCTTTTAAAAATTTACCTTTTTTTTTATCTTAAAAATTAGCCCATCTCTAAATAGTGGATACCTTCAAATGGCAGACGACATTTGATGACCAAAAGTGTCCACTATTTGGACATTTCACTATAAATAGATACAGACAGTCAAATTGGGGGAGGAGGGGATATGACTGTTTGAGGGAAGGCTTTGTTCCAATATATTTCAATCCAATAATCATCCTTCTAAAAAATTATTTTATTAGGAAGTATTAAGAGAAGGTTTCATTCATATTTCTGCATTTGTTGTCTCTGCGGTTTCACAAGTGTGTTACATAAAAAATATACGCTTATAGAGGTTAACTTTTGAGATTTTTAAAAGGGATATGAGAATTTTTTTACTTTAATTTTAACACATATATATTCTTTGCTTTAAAATTAAGATTAGGTTTGATAATTGATCGAAATATCAAATTCACTCTAACATTAAAAATGGTGAACTAAACTTGAATCGCTAATTGTAGTTTACAATAGAAATAATAAGACGGAGTCGCATCCACAAATGTCTATAAGATATTTTCTTAATATTTCTACTTACATTCAACGTATATTTAAATCACATTAAAATTTGAAGAACGATACCATTTTCATTCTTAATTCACTTTTAACCTCTTCAACTAATATGTACAAATATTAACAGATATTTTACATTTCCACCTACATATTATACAATAACACAACTATAATGTTACTTATTACTCTATTCTATGAATATAATTATGTATGTGCCGTATGTTAAAATGGTAAATGTATAAAATATATTTTATTAAACTCTAAAGCAGCTCCAAACTAATTGTTCTATTATCGTTAATTTATTTTGAAATGTTTTTATTTTCCTTATACGGTCATTAATTAGAGAACACCTCAATTACGACCGGAACTGCCCTATATACACTCATTATTATATTTAAAAAAAACATCGTTTCGCGTGGGAAAGTATCACGCAGGCTATAAATTGTACCTTATTTATAGTCTATTCTAATTACTGAATAATTAGTATACAGTGATATTAATTTAGTTGCCTAAATATCAATAATTTTCATTCGAGATAGATGGAAATATTTTTATCTGTGTAGAGTATGTATCCAATTTATTGTTGCTTTTGTTTTCAGTGGTATAGACAGCATAAATATGAAAACTTGGTTCAATTTTGAAATATTTAATTGATACGGAATCATTCTCCTATCACTACCAACATCTACTAATTTGCAATAATGTTTTACATTTTTTTTTTCAGTACAACAGTAATATACGAGGATAAACGCTCAATGCATAAAATTATAAATTTAGAAAATTCTTCAGGTTTATAATAATTTATATAAGCTGCTATATTGTTGTCAATACTCGGTCTCGGTATTATTTGAATATTGTTTTGTTTTCAATAGTTTTTTCAAATATTCTCAAGTATTAACTTTTTTTACTGGTTAATGTGATCATACGAATGTTAATTTTGGTTGATAATATCTACATTATTCATATTAATGTGTAATGTGTCTTTGTATGTAATACACGAGTATTCATCTAATATAAAAAAAACCATATTATTTGTGTATAGTTTATTGGTTAATTATAAATATTATATTTTAAAATATAATATAAATGTACTGGATAGAACTGCACAAGTGCGTATACATATAAGGTATAGACGAATAGGCGTCTGTAAAATATAATGTATTAATGTACAGTGTACACTGTACGATATAAAATGTACTAATATTATAGTTGTAAGCGTTATAGAGTTTATTTTTTTTATTATGGTTTTTTTTATAATATGCACAGATACATTTTAATTGTAAAAAATTTATATTTTATGATCTCATAACACCGTATTAGATAATTTTCAATTCTATAAACGTTAAAGAAAATAAACTTTATGTGAATAGTAAGTACTCCGTATAAAACGTATACACTCCATTACATAATTTTTTAATTAATATTAATTGTACAAATATATATATATATTATTATTGTATAAGTAAATGTATATGAGTATCAAATCGCTTGAATATTTCTATAATATTGTATACGTTATTTTTCTGTGTAACCATCATAAAAGCTATTTTTCAATATATAAAATATATGTATCGATCAAACACACGTTTTGTGTATACTAGAATGACTCAAAGTTGAAAGTCATGTTCCAGTTTAAACGTGGAACTCGGAGAAGGTTAGGTTATAGAGAAGGTTTCATTTATTATTCTACAAAAATTAAAATAAATGAAGACTTTTACACAGTTGATTAAAAAGATTTTAGGTATAGAACCGTGGAGTCACGCGACTATTTTACACTTGACAAAATATATCCATGTAGGTACAATATAATATAATATGTATTGTCATAAAAAATATATGTTTTTTACGTTTGAATAAATTTTAATTATACACAACGTTTTTCAAATAATTACGGTCAAACAACTTGTTTTAACATTATTAAAAGTTTATTTATTTAATATTGTAATACAACTAACAATAAAATTGTTTTTTGCATATAGGTACTGTGTATTTACTGCAATGTTGTTTATAATAATTTATGTTGTTTTTTTAAATATATGGCAGTAAACTTTAGATTTATTTTCTTAAAAATTAGTACAGGTAGTTTTGTCTGTATATGTTTTGTTGTGATATTCGCTCTTTATTGAACAAAATTCTAATGGTTTTATTTTGACATGTTTGTAACTGAAATATAGCATTATCGAAAGTACCACCCCAGTTTATTATACCATAGGTGGGGTTATTGATTTCACCAATGCTAAATACACTTAATGCAGTTTAAGTACCTATTTCTAGAATTTTGTTTTTTTGTCGATAATAATTCAATTTTATTATTATAATATATCGTTTAAAGGACATTTTTTTTTTAGAAAATTCCGATTATATCTACTTGTCTATAGGTATATGTTGTTTTTCAGTCAAAATACATAAAGAATGTTTCTCAATAACTGCCATTTTCATAAGAGATGGGTATTCCAGGTAGGTGTATAGTTCGACTACAACGGTAGAATAAATGGAAATAAATATGGAAAAACACTTTACTTTTTATTTTTTTGATAAATTATTCTCGGAATGCACGTTGTATTATATAGGAACTCCATGGGCGCAAATCGATTGGCATTCCCCTGTCGGGTAGGTATATGTATATAAAAATATAATAACACATATTTTAAACGTATATTACGAATATATTTTTTAGAAAATGTTTGGAAATAATAGCATACATAGCAGGACGCCAGGACACGGGTACAATGTACACACGGAAATATTGGAAATCCGCCTAAAAGTCGATCAATTCGTAAATAAAAACAAATATATTAATTCGAATACGGTCATATAGTATAGGTATGTATACGGTAAACCGTATAATATTATATGGTAACAATAATAATATAATGTCATGTACCCCCGGGAGTCTACTATACTGTGTACACCATTTTAGCGTATTTTTTTATTATTGATGAGTTATATTATATAATATTTACGACTGACATAATACATTTTTTTCATCGTAATCTACAGCATCTGTGGAGTTTTGTATAAAAAGTTAAAATCGTATTGAGTAACGATTTCGAATCGTTGGTCCAGCGGCGTTCTCAGCTTTTTTAAAAGTTTGGGATATTATATACTTGTTATAGTTATTAATATCTCGGCGTAAAAATCATTCTGTGGTAATTTTATTGCGAAAAATATTTGAAAATATGAATTTAAACCATAATCGATGAGAAATCAATATAGACCAAAGTTAGTGATGCGGTGAATGTAACTTGAAACATATGAAAATTCACGACGGAATAGTTTTCACTATCACTGACTCCGACTGCGCCAACAATGTTTAGTAATATAATATCTTTATAATTGTAACCGTCGTCGCGATTCGCGTATCATTGTATTGGCGACGGAATCGAGTGAAACCGCAACACTCTATACGCGCTCTCGAGCAAGCACTGACAATATTAATAACATATATATATATATAATATTTTGTTTGTACACACTCAACACTTTTATCGTCGGTCTTGTTACAATAACACACGCGTAGGACTGCACGCAAAAATATTAAGTTCATATATACTGCGACGGAATAGGTAAAGTCTCTTACTTCTATCATCATATACGTTGCTTATTCAAGTATCCTTGTAAAAAAAAAAAAAAAAAAATGGATCTAACATTTTAACACGCGGTGGAACTATACGACATTGAAAGACGGGTCAATTTGACCGGACGAAATGTCATTGATATATTATTTCTCGTGTACCTATACACATAAATACACATAAAAATCGTCGTGTACACATATAATTTATTATATTATCGGGTACGATCAAGAGAGATCGAAAATAACAACAACAACAACAATAATAGTAATAATAATAATATATAAGTATAGTAGTTATTAAATGCGTATTTACAAGAAAAGGATCTACACAACGTCCTGCAGTGACAATGGCCGCAAACCAACCCTATACCTATACTGCTGCCCTCACAAACACACGAAACCGTTTGCACACGTACATTATTTATGTTGTGTACACACATAACGGTACAACGACCTTACTCGCCCGTCGTATTTTTTCTCTCGGACGTCGTGTCCTCGCATCAAACGCCGCTCTGTACACCGAGTTTTCAGCCCCGGTCCCTGCAGGTACGAACACAATGCGCGCGTACGCGTGTGCGAGTTTATATTTGTGCACACACAATGGGACACATACCCAGTACTGTCACAAAGAGTGCGGCGCATGTGCTCCGACTCAAGGTCCGGAACCCATTTTATAGGGAATATTCCGAGAAACGTGTCACGGCAAACGACTAGAGCATATACGTGCACCATAATCCCGATTGATTTATCGGTTCGTCCTGAGGCGGCGGCGGCTTCGGTGACGGCGACCCTGTCCGGTCGGGACTCGGGATGGTTTTTGTGTGCAGCACTAATTTTGTCGCCGACGCCGCCGCCGCCGCCACAACCACCGCGACGCGACGCCGCCACCCCCGATACCATATTATAATATAGCTCAACCCGCACAATGTAATATAACAATAATATAATATGTGTGCGTGTGTGTGTATACACGCTAACCTCAAGACATATTATCACGTGCGTACAAAAACCGATCTATATATTTATGTGCGCTCGCGAGTTTATATTGTAACCGTACACATATCGTACCTGTTTATCGTTTATGTGGGGTACATCGCACTATAAGCGCACATCATATTATATTGGTCCGATGGACAAGCGATGTTATCCTACACTGTTAATAATGTACTTATCGGCGTATAGGTATGTACCGTACAGGTACATATACCCGGTGTGTATAGTCTCTCCGCGGGCCGAGGTTTTCTCTCCCCGTCCCGCGGACGCGTCACGCCTTGCACCGGTTTCACGTTTTATAGGCATTTTATTTAATTTGAATTCCGTACGAGTACAAAGAAACACTGCACGCCGCAGGCCTTACCGGGAACACTCGTCCGGAGGTCCGCGCCTCGGCCAGTACGACGGACAGTATTATCGTGCCGTACGATATATATATATATATATAAGATATATGTAGGTACGTTTTGGCCGGCAATAATAATATTGTGTCTCCGTTCGCGTTTTCATATCATTATAATATATACCAGCTGCGGCGGCGGTGTCCTGCGCGCTACTAATAAATGCGATTCGTTTCGTCCGGTACACACAACAGCTAACAAGTCACAATAATAATACAACAGTACACGCAGGTAGCCACTGACGCCGGGTCCACCATGCATTGTACGCCACGAGAATCTATATAGTGCAAAACACGATATGCGGATTATATTGATAATACGATTAAAACGTAATAAAACGTGGAATTTAACGGCGGTACAATGCGCCGATGTTTACATAGGTCCAGCGCGTTAAGTTTTTTGTCAAACGTCGTGTATGTTTTTTTTAGCTCGAGATAATATAGCGGGGTACCGTGTTGTGACATCGCGCACGAGCCCGCAAAAGCCATATCGCATTGCAAACAAACAACCGACAAACAACCATAACCACATCGAAACCACAATAATAACCTATAAAAAAGTATATATACCTAGGTATTATAATAGGCATACCTACGCACAGTATTATATTATACATCTTAGACGCCGCGTCGCCGCGGGCCGTCGACGAGTTTTTTTTTTGGCGTTTCCACGAAACGTTTATTTTTCACCCATATAGGTACTCGCGTGATGTTCATCTCGTGCCTTTGTGTGCGACTGCACTTTTCTCACTATATGCGTGTAGTAAGTATAGCCCCGGGGGCGCCGAAGCGCCGCGTATTGTACATGTAGATACGTGTTCTATACCGGATCGCACGTGTGCACTTATATACTGTGCAGTATACTTACGCCCACGCCTTATAAGCGTATACGTACACATAACGCATTGTTATTGTATTATATTATATGCGTACAATGTACGTACACGTCGCGACGATCATTGTTACACCGTGTTCGACAACCCGACGGAAAGTTTTCCGTTTTACACGCACAAGGAGTAACATCGCGTTTTCGCACGACTAGCGCGTGTTTATAGCAATAATAACACTGTATAATATTACGTTGCATTCGCAATAATATCGCGAAAATTGCCCATAATAAGTCACTATACGCGGTATTCGATTAATACAATATTATATGTATACTGAAATCGACTTAAACCTCGGTCGTTGCCTTTTCGTCCTGTTTTGGCACGACATATATTTATGTATCTATGCGCTTACCTATCTCTATGATAGTTGCGTAAATAGGTACGTTTAATAGTTTAATAGTCGTCTCTCCGCCGGTATATTATATTTATTATAATAATATTATATTGCGTTATATTAAATATTACAAATTACCGAGACGTGTGGGACGATCGATTGACCGAACGTCTCCAACACATACTCTTTTCTTCGAATCTATAGGTGTATAGTCCCACCTGATGACCATTTCTGCCTAGAGGTTGTTAGCAGTTCCCGAGAAAAAAGACAGTATGAAAAATCTGTTTATAGTAATAATTCTAAAGAAATAAAAACTAATATATTTTAATAATAATAATTAAAAAAAAATACAAAATGTTTATAACTGCTGTGTAGGTACGTTACATAATATACCTATTTTGTAATATTATGCTTTATTTTACCTAGATGATATAAAACAATTACCTATCACTTTTGTCTGTTATCAATAATTTCCCATTATTGTCATCGGTCATCGCTTTTTTATTGCAATATGGGGGAGAACTTATTTTATTACATATTCACAGTTGACAGTTAATATATTTTTTTCCCTCGAGTGTTTCAAAATGTTTCATAATGCATGATACATGATAATAATTCTTTTTTTTCGTGATCGGAAAATATCCTATTCTTCAAGCGGTAATTGACCGATTAGCGTTTTTTTTTTTTCTAATAACTATATGATATCAATAACGTCAACCGGATCATAACGTCTAAACGCAATTTTTATTTTCATGATAATGTATAAGAACATTAGGAACTATGTATAATATATATAATATTATATTCCATGCTCGGCACCTGTATATAGTTGAAAAAGAACAGTGTTTTATAGTAATTTAGTTTTTAATTGTTTTTAGCCGAAAATTTGTACACGCAATTAAAATACGCGATAAAAGGGTGAAATACGAGAAATTGGTCGGTCTCTGCGTGAAATTAATTGCAAATATAAATAATGGTACTGCCACATACAGTTTTGCGTGTATATATAAATAAAACGCGTGTTCGAGTGTCCGCTACAGATCCGCAAGAAACTATAATATATACACCGGCGAGGTTTTAATGAAATTCCAGGAATAAACCGCACTGGCTTGTATTATATTATAATATTATTATGTACAAGTGCGGTGTGTCGACCCGGCGCGGCGCGGTGGTGCGCTCGCTGCCCGCCTTAATGGCGAATAAATTCGAATATAATAAATAATAATATATACTGGCACGTATGTCAATGCGAAATTTACTTGAATTTATATTTCTTTAAACCATTAATAACGACCGATTCACAATATTGTTTGGCGTGTATACAAATGTCAATCGGAAAAAGTTGTTCTGCGATCTGCAGACTCCGATCGAGCACTTAATCAAAACTCCGTGTCAACGACAACCCGAATAACCGAGTCCGTCTCTATTCATCGGCAAACGGAGCGTGTGGTTTTTTGAGAATTGGGGATTTGAGCGCATAATAATAGTAATAATAACATAGTCTTATCCCGCGAATATAATGCGTGACGGTAGTACATTATACACTTCAGAACGCGAATTCGGACGGTCACAATGCATTGACATTATAATATTAATTATGTTATTGTGTGTGTTGCAGTTATTGAGTTATTGACGCTGCAGATGATTCGGTTCGCGCCCACGAGCTATTATGTACACAATATGCACTTAGGTACACTGTACTTGAATATTATTGTATTATAAACGGATTTACCGATATATAATACCGTATACTATATTATAGCTCTTGTGCAGACGACGAGAAAAAAGAAACGATAAATACTGACGACTTTTCGGTTTTTTGAAAATCTGCGTTTATAGGTACAATAGCTGCAGCGACCGCGTGGACAATGATGACAATAATATTAAAATATAGGTACCTGCCGTATAATGTATGTCAATAGCATATTATATTGTGAAACTCGACTAAATTAAAAGGATCGTTCGCTTCATATACCGACCATTGAAACGCGTGCACACTCTATACACGATACAGTAGTAATTTACATTATTCTATATACGACATAGTCATAAACCTACCTATAATGATGTAGGTACATCGTCACAAAGACCACGGAGTGTTGTGTGAATATAACTCGCGAAAATAGTACCTAGGTACCTAATAATAATCGCTTTTGCAGAGGCGCAGAGCATATAAAAATAATTGAAATATACTCGGACGATGGACGGCCAGCACAAAGGCAGGGAAGATGAAGCATTATATTATAATTTATAGGGACGGGACGGAGTCGGATTCGTGTCGATCATCGCTCCTCGGGCGACGTATTTCATATAAAATATAGTCTATATTATATGCATTTAGAGTAAGTTATGTATTATTTATCCCTTACCCATATTAACATAATATCATAATATAATATTATACGATTTTGACGCGCGAGGTTCTGGTAGCCGGAGACCTCGGGCTTACGAACTAAACACGTATGCGTAGTATCGGAAGAAGAAAATAACTGATATAATAATATAATAACAAAACGCATATAGGTACATATTATTATTATAATGAAATTTAATAATATAGTATTTATGGTTTCTCTGACTACCGTCGCGCAGCTGTTTAATATTATATACGACGTGCAGTTTAACGATTGAATTATTTATGTACGCATTGCTATAATGCTATTGCCCTATGCTATACCTCGATCGAATCGTTGCAGATCTCTCTCATTCGACGCTCTCACACTCTCTCGCATCGAAGAATATATTCTAACCTTTCGAAGAATATTAAAATAAACACGAGCCGCCTTTTTTTGGGGGGATAGCCTCGACCGAATCCGTGGGTACCCGACGGCTCGTAATATTTTATTATTTTTAACAATCTGTATAATAACTTACTATAACTATAATACGAGAACCCGATACGATCTCGCGCGGCCTACTATTATACAATACCTATATAATATATATATATATATAATACCTACACGTAATTATTATTGTTTTTATATATGTGTACCGGGCCGGGACAAAGAGGTTCGTCGTCGTGGAACGGTCGCATCGACGTGCTGCAGTGGCGGAAGAACGTATATATATAGTGTACGCGTAGAAGACGACGAAGACGACGTCTCAATCAGCGTGAGCAATGGACCATCAACCGCGGCGACGGAAAGCCGTGGCCGCCGAGACGCTGCGATCGGGTGTTGACGGTTTTTTATTATTGTTTTTTCTATTCTCCACCCCCTCGCCGTATACCGCCGACACGGCTACGCATCGTCTGATTTGCCCCCGCGCGTATTACACTTACATAATAATAATAATGATAATGATAATATGTGTCTATCGACGTCGTCGTAGTAGTCGTTCCTATGTATTATTATAGTTATATATTATTATTACGCGTACACAATATAATATACATATAACTCACCAGTATACCGATTTTAGTACTCAGCTCATGTCGAAGGCGGCGTTCGGGTTAATTAAACGGTTCACGGGTTTACACGGACACGTGGTCTTGGTCGGTTTTTTCACCTTATTATTTTTAAATTTTTTTTCGGAAACACGAATTAAATACACCTACCCGCCCGCCGCCGACGTGTAACGCGACTCGAACACACGCGCACAGTATCCTCACGCTGCCGACAATCAGGACCCGCGTGTAACGGAATTTCGACTTGCTCCGGCGGACGCGACTTTGGTCGTCGGTTCCTGTGTATATATACCTAATAGGTATATTATTGTAACAACGATTATCGTGGAAGAGACGATCGCTGGTATATTGGTAAATAAATGTTTATGGACCGCGGTTTTTTCTACGGTAATAGTGAATTATTTTATATTATACCGAATAGTTTGATGACTTATTTGTTATGTAGAAATAATAATAATATGTGAACTATAATAATATTAACTTATATCATTTGTACCTTACTCTATATCGAGTCTGTATAGTGGTCACAAATATTTTTAACTATTAATATTACAATGTGTAATTTCATATTCTTACGGCCATACCCAAAATTGAGAAAAAACAATGTCTTTGTGTCTCGTTAGGTCAACCCGTCAGCCTATCAATTATAATATTCGAAAGTACAAATTATACGGCAGGCGAACCGGGTGCGAAAAGGTGTGAATTTATTGTCTTGTAGTTCTGTTATACTATTTTTTTTATTCTACTTATTGAAATGTATTTATAATTTAGTTAAATCAACAGCAATACAAATATTAATATAATTATTAATATTTACTTACAGCACACAATTATTATGTGTTGAAATAACTTTGCTTAGGTACATATTTACATTTTTTTTTCCCTCTTCCTGTCAAAATTGTTTCTTTGTATGGGCGCCGATGCATCCATAAACTTGTCTTGTAACTATTATAACCTTTAATTGAATATTTTAGTATGTAATACTGCGGTGATATACAAATAGGAACTGAAAACATATAGTGTAAATATATAAACTTTACTGCATTTCACAAACTTTTTCTCTGCCGGACTCCTTAAGGATAGTAAAAATGATATCGGAACCCCTTAATTAATATTTTCGTTTTCATATATTACTATATAGTTTATAGTATTTTCATTTTACGTTTATTTAACCCCCTTCGGTACAATTGCCAATAGATCTCCGCGGACTACAGTTTGGTAAATGCTGGACCATATAATTATTTATACATTATTATACCTACCTATATGTATGGTATTATAATACTGGCAATACGGTAGCAAAGTAATATAATGTACCTATACGACGAAAATAATTGTATTATATTATTATGTTATACACGATTTACCCATACGTATCCATACATACCATATAACCTGGGCCATACGTGAACTAAAACGTTTTGGTACCTATAAAAACGTTAATATATATTCGGATTACGTATGATAGTGTGAGTTGAGGGTATGATTTTATAATCGGGGACGGGATGAAAACGGTAGATATGTCAACAATAATAACAAAAAAAAAAAAAATTAAAACTAAATAGATTTGAAAAAAATAATTTCACATTCACATATGGCACATAATATATAATAAACACATGGGGAATGAAAAGCTTGCACGGAGCGACTAGGATAATACTATATATTTTGCACGATCTACCGCTGAGCTACCTTTTTGCACGCCCCGCGTCGCCATGTTGTTCGCAATAATGCGAAAATTAAGCTCGGTATCCGATCTCCTGCAGTATGCGTCTGTCTTTGTCCGCACGGCGGGTGCGCACATACGTCAGGACGTGTCCGCTTCGCATGGAAAATGTCGCCGTGTAACTGTTGCGAGATACTCGCACGAGGTCGAAGTAATACGAATTACGAAGAATTTGCAGTAAATCCGGATTTGTATAGAAATCGTTCGGGTAGCAAAAACAGTGTTTTTACCCGTCGTCATACTTATACGTGCGATAATACAGTAACAATAATGAAGTTTGCAAAAATCTGCGATCACCCGCTGCAGCCACCACTGCGCCGCCGCCAACAAGTCGACGTCGATAATGATCCAGGACGCCATCCAGCAGCGCGCAATGAAATGCTCTACGACCGGAATTATTCCGGTATTCCAAGATTTACGATGTACGTATGTATAGTTTATTATTATATTATTATTGTGCGATAAATAAAAGTCATAAATATCATAATATGGTCCTGGTAGGTAGGCGTACCCACATGTAGAATGATACACTAAACGCATAATAGTTTTAAAATTTGGTTCGAATTATTATCCGCCTTCACCAACCGTTAGAAGGGTCACGGGGATTTTGATTCGAAAACGAATTCACTGTCGGACGTTGAGACGCCACCGTGCCGTGCCAAATCAACAATATCTGCTACTCTATTATAATATCTGCACAATCGAATATCACACAATAATACAAATATTATTGGCTATTCCTAAATTTTGAGTACGGCCCAAAGTAATCCGGTAATCGTATCGTTTTTTACCTGTATTTTTTTATGACATTCCCATTACACTGTAATATAGGTGGTACCTATATAATACTGAACACAACGCGTTTACTTCATCATGAAATACAGCATATATGGAATAATACGACGGGCACGTTAAAATTAAGTAAATATTGTGCGTGCTTTTGAGTTCGTTATTGTGTTTTTGCATTATTGTTATAGTTTATAGATAAGATAAATAAGGGTTAAGGATGCCCAGATTCAAGCTATTGTCTTCCTCTCGTTTGCAACGAGTAAAATATTAAATTGCGATCATTTCTTGATAGTTTTTAGGATATTTAAATTCAAACCTTAACTTACTATCAAAGTACCTACCTAAAGAATGGATTAACTTTCATATTGGAGATTTTTTTCCTAGTAACCACTGTGCGTTTTGCCACTGTAAAAATAACTATTATTATGCGATATCGGACGTTTTATGTTCCAAAAATACGAAAATACAATATTATGTAATTGTATGCTGGTGCACGCCGAGTGGACACTGAAAGGAAAATTGGCGAGATTGCGAGTGAAACCAATTGACGGGAACAGCGCCGGCAAAGGACGTTTCCGAACAATGTTTGTCAGATAAAGCCGTCTCTGGACCGACAGGGATTTAAATAGATTGGCTAGGTTCAGAGATGAGAACGGACGATTACGTGACAAACCTGCGGCATTCTTACGAGTGGTCGATCATATACCGATATACACCGATGACAAGGAATACGAATATTATCACTGGCTGCGACTTGGTTAGAGCCAGGACGGCAGGACGACTGTAATATAATTACCTACATAATATAATATAACATATAATATTTTAGAGTGCCAGTCGCGCGGAAACGTAATATTATATCATCGACGGCGATGACACGGAGTGCCCCTATATGATATTATGATGCACTGCGCGTATCCCGAGTGCGCTGCGTTTTCGCGCTCTCGTACGCGGGTCTTTGGACGAGGGGAGCTGCGGTCTTACAATAATGGTAGATATATAGGAAACATAGGCATATGTAGGAAATATGGTATACATATACGACGTATAATAATATATATATTTATTTATACGTAGGGCTCGAGTGTACCGCCAGACTATCGATTACAGAGTGCGGTGTACTTATATATTATATTATATACGTATATAATAATTTTAACAACACAATATACCGTCTTGTTTTATATTATGGTGTACCTAAACACATGGAATAAAATATAATAATGGTGTGTGATACGTGGAACCCGGAGAGAGGAAGCGACAAAAACGGACGCGGTGGAAATGCGCCGGAAATGTATTATATTATTGATTGTTCGGAGGAAAAATAAAATAACAAAATACCAACGCTAATCATTGTATACAACACATATTATACGTATATATATATATATTATGCGGATTGACCTATATTAAATCGACGTATATACCAAACGAAATAATGTCGTAGTTACTATTATATACCTATAATGGTGATTTGGTATTTATTGTGTTGCAGGTATTAAGCTGCCACCATATTATAGTGCGAACTTAAATTTACGGGTGGGTCGACAACGGATATTGTCATTACGGGTGTATAGAGCGCGTCATTTTCTTTCGGGTACCTATTTAAATTAAAAGAAAAACATTTTCTTTTATGCGATTTTACAAATTCGTACTAAACTATACATTATTGTGAATGTAAATTGGTAGGTGGTATATTATTATATATTGACAAAGACGTCATTATAAACACTAAAGATACATTTAAATGTAAACGGTATCTTCGTATTATTATTTTATTCTTATTATGCGTGACACTATTTTCTTGTTCGATTGCAGGAAGTGCGGCCCTGTAGTGTATTCGTTTGCATTTTCTCTTAAGACGTTTTCAGACAATGTAACGACGGTGGTCCTGGTGCCATACATTATTCGGACCCTGAATTAAAAATGTATATAATAAAAGCGAAAATAACAGAATTTCGTGTACAAAAACCCTATTAAAGGTAAATTGGTACCTTACCCTGCCGTCGAACAATTGAATATTTGAAACGACAAATATATGGCTTGGAAATACTAAGTATATTGTATGTTATAATGTAAAGTGTACCTATATATATAGGTACGTACTGTAGACACTGTTTATTCGAACACTCACAATTAAAAACCTCATTTTTTTTACACTTTACAGGATAATATTAAACTTAACATTTAAAATTCTTAACGCGCGAAAAGCAAACGTTATACGTCCTTAAGCAACGTTTTGGCCACGAAAATATTTTCATCGCTGCTCGACTTTCAATGATAATAATCTATTCGAAACGTTGTTCTAACTTGTTAAGCGCGCACATACTGTAATATCATGTATTTTTTTTTTTTTTTAGTTTAGTTTAATTCACGGTTATAATAATAGTTTCCAAATCGTCGGATCATTATTATTGTTATTGTTATTATTATTATTTTTTCTTATTCTAGCCAACATTTTATAACACCACTGCGGTGGATATCATTATACCCGCGGCTGCTTCTATTCGTATCTTCTTCCATTTTCCATCATGACATTTCGGCGTGACGAATGTTGTACCTAGGCCAGTACAAGAATGCACCGTACATTCAATTTTCTTTTGTACCATACCATACGGGCTTACACATCACCTATATACATGCATATTGGTATAATGTATGTACACGGTTCGTCTTGTTGTTACCTTTCTCGCGTGTACGTATACAGTTTCTAATTAACTGATGATGTGGCAAAATTATTTTGATCCTTATACCCACCATGTGCCTGTATATTATTATAAATTATTATTACGTGGTATAATGCGATCACGCGTTGGTCAGTATATTAAACGTGATTTAATGATCTATAGACTATATTATTATATTATAATACGTACGCTGTTGGAAGATTTTTGATTAATTTTTAAATAATAATATAAAAAAAAAAACATTGAATGTATTTTTGATCGCGTTATATTGATGACCTTCTCTCCCTTCTACGCAGTGTAAGTCGAAGGCAAAGATTAATCGTTGGCATCAATCATTTGCGAAGAAAAACGGGCTTGCAAGTTTCCCGCGAGAGAAAATGTACCTAATTCTTTATTGATCTGTTTTTAAAATGGTTTTGGCCTTTCGTTAAAGGTTCATGTAAGATTGGAAAAAAAAATCATCGGGTTTTTATCGGTAGAAAATAAATTGCAAAGTAGGTGATGAATCAGTGGTCCCCAAACCGCGGTTTTATAGTTGAAGTAGAATTCCAATGTGCAACTTCCATAATATTATATTTAAAAATTGTAGAGGTATAGGTACATTCTAACGTTCCACACTGTCGAACATCGATATTATATCGTTATTTTAAATTTAAATTTAAAGATTGATTATATTTTATTTGAAACAAAATTTTAAGTAATTCTAAGTGTTTTTGAATTTAAATGTCTCATAAAAAAAGAAATAAGCGTAAAATATTGATATCTATAAATCACACATTTCGTCTAAAATTAAACATATTTTATCATGTATTAATAGCAATAATAATAATAACAATAAAAAAAAAACTCGAATTACTTGGTAATCTGTATTATTTTAATATATATTGTACAAAATTAAATATACCTATATAAAAAGACAACTTTATGTTTTATATTATTGTTTATGGTGTATTGTGTGTCTGTGTAGAGACAAGCACACAGACAAAGTGTTGTCTTATAGAGCATATAATAAATACATTTTAATTAAATTATAAAATATTGAACTGCGGGTAGGATTAATTATGCAGTTATTTAAAAATGTAAAATATACAAAACAATAAATCATACAAATTTGTAAGCCAATAACTTACTGTTTTTCCTCGCTATAGTAAGTCGTGTATGTGGCCCACGCACGTTCAAAAGTTTGGAGACTACCACCGTTATGGGTTAAGCGGCAGAATCTTGGGGTTACTTTTAGTTTATTTATACAAAGTTTGAGTTAAATTAATGTAATTGAATTAGACGACTTTTTAAACTAAAGTTTCGTCGAATAAGATAATTGATTTTTTCCTTCGATAATAATTAATCACTGTCGGGCTTATAGTTTACATATATATATATAGTATATACAGCCGTTCGGTGGAAAAGTCCTATAACTCACCTACTTTTTTTATTTGAATAACGCGTAATTATAGACTGCAGCCTTTGATTGTAGACATACTACATAATATAACTATGAGATAAAAATAATATAAGTGAATACGAATACCTAATATAATATATAAGTACGACGTATTTCCATGTGCATCGCAAAGTGTGGTAATATTTTCTCGATAATATTATATAGTATTTGAAGGTTTTCCATCGAATTCCACGCAGTAGTATATATTATATTATTTTTCAATTATTATCTATATATATACGTTATACACTGCATTACCTACGCGTGATTTTGGCCGCATTAAAAATTTAAAACGTTTGAATTTTCAAACTCGACACGGTCGATTTTAAATGGGTAGGCGTACACCGCCAAAACTGCGCATTATATATACTGATGCAACGTCAACAGAACCTATATGTCTCCAGGGGCTGTTTTCGAATTTTCGGTCAAATACAGTATGGAATCAATAAGCAATATCGTATTATAATATAGGAACGCCTTAATGCGTTTATACGCGTCGGCGCACCATGTAATACAAACCGCACACACACATAATTATGCATATTATCTATAATAAGTATGTAATGTAGTTATAATATAGTATAATAAGTACAAACAGCTAATACAATCGAATCGCACGCGAAAGGATTTCGCTTAACGATTTCTGCCATTTTTCGCAGGTATTTACGGCAAATGATGAACTCAACGCCGCGGTACCCAGGGCGAATGAAGTACATATTGTAATAATATAATATAATAATAAATATACGTCTGCGCTACTGTCTGACCGTCGCCGCCGACACTGAGCGATACAATTATTGACCGTGCGCATTTACAAATAATTACTATTATCATCGAGCTGCAGCAATGAGCGAGTAAAACGTTTTCGCCGTTGGCGTATACCGCGCGTTTTGCCCGACGTTCGATTTTTAACGCACAGGTGTCAATAGCATAATGACTTACCTGCAGTGATGCCGTGTTAGCTGGTGCCCGATATTATTCTTACTTGCGCAGTAATGAGCCGAACACACATATACCTACGCCGCACCAGTCTTTAGTACGCGTTGTATTATAATATAATAATTAATAATATATATATTACATAGGTGTTATTTTAATAGTATATAGTTATATATTATTATCGTGTATATTACGCCGCGCAAAGCACCTCGGCTACTCGAGTATACAATTATATCGTTATAATGAGCAATATCGTATATTATTATTATTATTATTACCTAAATCGCCATTATACTTATTATTAAAAGTGTCCGTCGAGGCGTTTAAAATTTAAATTCGGGGAGTCGAGGCGTTCGACGTTTAATTCTCCTAACCTAACCCCCCAGCGACTATATATTATTATGTTCGGAGAACCGGAATCCCAGAGTAGTTATAGGTACCTATCATGATATTGTGTCTCTGACGACCCGAAACCTACAATTTACTCGCCGCGATCCAACGCTATTGCTCACACGCGATTACAGACGCCACGGTTGATAATAATATAATCAATCAGCGCATGTACCTCGCATAATAATACATAATAATAATATTAAATGTGTGTGTGGCTACCGTGTTACGTGCGTATAATTCATTTATGTATATAGTATTATGTTAATCGAACGTCGTTGAAGCGCGTATTCGAGACTGAGGTAAAAAAAAATAAAGCGTTAGTTAGGCGCTCAATAGTTAGCTCTGCGGCTATAAAGTTGTTAATCTCTAAGTCATAACAGGGACGGCTCCTCCGGTCACTCGGCTGGCAGGAGGATTGAGTCGTAATATATTCATAATGATATATATTTTATATTATTACACGGTTATTATTTACACTTCACGGTATAGAATATTTATAATATAATAGGTACCATATACTTACCCTTCACTACACCACACTTGTACTTGTCGATGATATGATAATATGTTTTATTTTTATTTATTTGTAATTTTAGGGAGCAGTCCTTAGGGCTCTACTGAAGACGCCTCCGGGTCATGTAACACCATTGAATAATATAGGTACATGATGGGAATTCGAGATTAATTGATCAGACAACTAGTAATATTTGATGGAAAGTTTTATTTTTATTTTACTCGGTTCATCGTCGATATTGAATGCATTGACAACAATGTGAAATTTAAATGTAATTTAATTTTAAATAATTTATGATTAAAAAGTGATCGTCTCGGTAATATTACTATCATAAATTTCTGCTGTTAAATATTGGAGTACAATTATTTGCGAATGTGTAGTGGACTGCAGTCGGTATATAAACTGTATTTTTCTATTTTTAATTTATATCTTAAAATATACTCCAAGATCTGTGGTGGTGAAGCACTAGAGCATTTATTTAACAAAACAAAAAAAAAAATGTGGTTGAAATCATTTATTTATTTGGTATATGCTTGCATTAGGAGAAAAATAGTCGTTTCAGTCCGGCACACTTAAAAAAAAATGTTGATCTGTTTGATGTTTAGGTACATATTATAGGTATTTGGCGCTGACTACAAGCCAAAGCATCGATCACTTGCTATTATAAATATATTATAAATTCTAATTTATGATCTATACACGGCAAACCGAGTTCCGTTCAAAACACTGCAGTGAGATTAAATAATAATATATAATTCCGAGCACTTTGAATTCGTCGCAACTCGACAATAATATTATATTATATCCCGATTTCCACGTAGGTATTATAATATAGGTATATAATAACCGCGCTCACAGACGACAGCAACTGTATACACTTTTTGCAAACGAGACCTTTTGAACGCATCGGATCTCTGTCTGTACAAACAGTATTTATGTATTTTATAGAAATGTTTAACGAAAATAATATTTGATGTTATAAAACCGCATAAAATATTATTTTATTCGCGGCGGCGCAACTAATGCGACTTACCGTTTCGTATCTCTCTCACACTGTCTTACACACACACACACACACACACACATATATATTTATTATGTATAGTCGATGCGCTCTCTCGACACTCGCACTCACACGCTCGGGACTTATATAAAATATTAATATATTATTAACGAGGGGCGCGTTATTTACGCCCGTTCGCGCGCGCACGCATTACGCAATTAAGTTTTTCACACATTCGCACTGTATATGACGACGGTAGGTACACGCCCAATGCTCAGCTATATGTATATAGTGATAATAATTCTTATCCCTCCCGAGCAGTTGTTCTACACGTGTACCTATACTCGTATATATATATATATTATATATATTATATTTAGGACGTGTCGTACGTGTACTCGTGTGTGTTTAGTTTTATTCGACATTTTCAACACACTCACACACAAGCTGACGAGTTAAGGCGTACAATATGTATGCGAGGTAGAGTGCCGCTCGTATATATATAATATTGTGTGCGTTTATTTGTTTCCAACACACGTTCGCTGGCTCTCACGCCGCCGCCGCCGCCGCCACTCCCGCACCGATTTCTGGACTGCCGCCGCCCACCGCGCGGGGCAAATTCAATTTATTTGTTTCGAGAGAGTGAAAAATAAGCGAACGCGGGTGTGTAAACCTATATATACGTATACGCGTGTGTACATGTACACACGTCGCGGTGCGATTCGCGAATGTCCGCCGCCGCCGCCGCCGATACCCGTCCGCGATAGGGTTTTATTTTATTTTTTTCGAGATAAAAAAAAAAGATACGCGCGAAATCCCCGGGACCGGTGAAAAGTTATTTTAATGGAAACGTATTTTTTTCCCCAACGCGGCAGCCCTTTTTTATTTTCTATTTCATTTCTTTTCGTTTTCTCTACTGCAGTTCGAACCGTATTTACTTACATTCGTTTTGTACCAACGCTCACGTACATACATACATATAGCAGCGTATATATGAGTACCTACATTGCTCGTGTTGTACATAGTTTTTGGGACGGCACACTATACTCGACCACCCTAAATCCGCGTGACGTGTCCGAAATTTACGGATTTTGTCGATCTTTTCTCAGTTCGATATTATAGATGTGCACTTAAAATCTAATATAATGTACTGCAGAACTCGAAACGGACGACGTATGAAAACTCATCGTTTATGGCACATATTATACAGGTGGATTTTTCAAATAGATTACACTTTTCCGATATACTCAACAGGTATACATAATAATTGCTTTGTCGTTAAAAAAAAGCATCTATTTTTGTAACTATATATGCTCTGTAATAATTTTCCTTTTACGACGTTTTGTGATTACATACCATATTATTTTTGTATCCCCGTCATCCAACCGCGAGTCATTGCTCGCAGTTGGCGTTTCATATACGTACCATATGTATTATGAATGTTTATGTATGTGTGCTGTGGTGTATATAAGACGCTCGCATACATAAACTCCGTTTTCAGATTTACTTATTCTAAGTGACTTTCGAAAGTTCACCTCGCTCTCTGTATACTTCTCTCCCGTTCGCCAGAGTTTGTCGCTTTTCTGCCGCCGCCACCACTCATCAATCAAAACTTCATCGTCGCGACAAGCTCTCGTTCACCGTCCGGACAAAGCGGATATAGTTTTCCATTAAATTTCGTACGTCGTTTTCCATGTTCCATTATTGGTACAATCTTCGATCCTGCAAGAATTTCAATAAGACCGTCTTCGTAACAACATCGCGGATATACTGCGGGCATAACGACTCAGTGATACTCTCTCTCTCTCTATATATATATAAATATATGACTTTTTATTCTACACTATTTTACGACTGACACGAGATGCATAAGAAATACATATTATAAACAACAGTTTATTTGGATTTGAAAAATTGTACATTTGCATTTTATAATATTTTATATTTAGGTACCCGAGTCTATTGCTCACTATCGTCGTTTCGCCCGATGTTTTTTTTTAGCATCATGAATCATTATAATGCGATATTTCACCATAGCATCGATTCTTTTATGTACATAATAATAATAACAGTATATTATGAAATATATAAAATTAAAATTAATCGAATTAATTTCAATTTAAAAATTTTAAAAATACCTCATAATCTTTATAAATGATTACAAATTCATATATACATATAATATTATACAGAGTGAAACAAGTGCTCGCAGTTGGAATATCCATACATGTATATTATAATAAAAGCATAATATAAGGAAATCATGATTACCCCCAGTGTCCCATAATATGCGTGCGGACGGAAAATCTGCTTAACGTCGGGATAATACCGGTACGTACTGAAAATGAAAATCATTCCATCCGAATATTGTGATATTATGATAATATATTATTTTACATTATAATATTATATTATATTGTGTTGTGCTTTTATTATTATATATCACGTGCGAGACTGATAGAGCGAAAAAGATAAATATAATATATTATAATAGTATGTGTATAGGTACGTGTATACGTATACATTCACGCCGTATGTGAGTGTATGTGTGTGTGTGATTTCTTCGAAGCGATTATAAATCCGCTTATAGACGAAAATCATCCGTCGCGGGAAAAGTAGCCGGTAGCCATATATATATATTATATATTATACTTTGACACGCTAAATCGGACGGGAACTCGTTCCGGCCAAAAACTCGACATATTTCTATACGTACACGTTGTAGTTGGGTAGGAACATCCGCTACAGCCACACTCGTCTACACCGGCGTACCTCTATACACACATATACGTATATATATGCCTATTATAATATTATCTATGTATATACTATACGTACCTATATATATATATATGATATTGTATGCCAAAGCCGATGCAGGTCGTAGAAGAATGCTTGGACAGTTACACGCATGTCGGACTTCTATATATTATACTATTATAAACACTATACTATACATAGCGTATAGGTACATTATTATAACACGATATTATGCCTTCATATTTCATGTATATTATACATAATAATAATAATAATAATATGTATGTGTATAGTATAAAATCACACGAAGCTCGTTACAAGTCTCGATGTCTCGCGGTGTAATAGTATTATAATAATGTGCGGTCGACGTGTATGCATTTTTATTTTTTAATATTATATTATATCCAATCCAAACGAATTTCGTTTCCGACGGCATTAGTGTATTATTAATATTTGACTTAGATTAGACAGCCGGTATAACTATACTACTACACTACGTATAACATGTCCATAGATGCCATTTAAATAGCGAGAGTCAGTAGTAGTATTATAGTATTATTACTTTTTATTACGTTTATTGTACTAATGTCAATCGCATTGGCAGTGGGTACCTATATTAAACATAAATGTTTATAAGGAACCCTTATTTTAAAAATTAATTTTTATTTTGCGCATTTTCAGGTAGGATAAGGGGTGGTGAAGTTAACACTTTTTGGGACATTTGACCGTATTTTTTACCTACAGATATATTGGGTATTAATATTGTTATGAGTACTAATAGTACTAACCTGCACATGATAATGGATTTTCAAAGTATAAAACTACCATTATCTATTTGTATGCATTGACACCTGATTGAAAGCTTTTGCCGGTGGTGGAGCAACGCTGTTAACTTCCTGATTTGTTGCTATATATATACATATTATCGTACATGTTATACTGTGGTAAATTTTGATTTCCAACTTGTTATTACTATAGAAGAAGGCCCACGACTGTCGAATGGCTTAAAGAGTAGTTCTCGAAATGGCAAGGGTTGTTTTGTTATCGTACAACACCGAGTGTGATTGACAATGAACAAGATAAGTGTATCCTCTTAATGGATAACCCGAGATTAATTTTACGTGTTTATCGGTGTTGAATATAACCTATATGCATTTAGTTTCCAGAAAATATAATACGCTCTAAGATGATGCCATTACTATATTTTATTATAATATTTAACTAAAATTAAGATTTTACCTAAAACAAATAAGGGAGATAGACGGATTAGAAATGTTTGGAAAAATTAGTAAAAACAATACTAAATAACCATGCTCTAGTAATTTTTTTTATGTTTCAGGTTTAAGTTTAAAAGTTTTTCTAAAATCTATAGTACCTATGTGTTTACAGTACGGAATTTCCAAAATAAATGCATAGAAATAATAATTAATAGTAAGTATTATTTTTTGAATAATGACTAAAAAGTAAAAAGGTAAAAAATAGTATACATAAATGTAGCAGTTTAATATGTGTGATAAATTCAAAATACTCAAATATGACTGCGTCAAAAAAAAAAAAAAAATTTACTATAGTGACGAATATTATAAGAATATTATTTACTCATGTAATATGCTCTCGTAGAACTTTGGTCCAAAATTAGATTAGTGTGGAGTTTATATCTTGCAAGTGTATCTTGTATGATATCTGACAGCCTAGTGAAAGTAGTTGTCCTTTGAACGAATATACATAGGTATATTGCTGTTTACCACCACGATATACCGTTCGTTTGATCGTTTCAAATCGGATGTTGTTGAGACGTCGTCGCACATAGATATAATATATTTTATGCTACGAGTGGCCGAGATAAACATTTTATAGTATATTATAATATTATCCTACGTATATACATCACTAACACTATATTACTCACAATATCGATAATATCATATCATGTACGGCAGATAAATAGCGCGAATATGTACGATGTATACATACAGTAGAACGATTGGCGACCGTTAAGTACTGTGAAACTATATAATATATTATACGCTCGTTTTTTTTTCGTGATATCTGTAGTTTTCGTTACGTTCGGTTCGGTTTGGTTTTTTTTTTTTTTATGCGGTTGCTGTCTATATTTCGACGGATTCGAATCGTCGTACACGCCGTCACCGCTAAATCGTGAGCTGCAGGTTTAATATTATAATAAAGGTACATTCGTCCCGGAATGCTGAGGTGGCCGTATCATCGAGATTTGCATATGCCCACAGAGGAGTGTGTATTATTATTGTATAGCTCTATATGGATGCGGTTTAACGCGATAGATTATATCGAGCGTTTCGTCCTCGAAACGTATATAGTAATTCCTATAAAGTCCTGGCCGGAGGAGGAAAAATTTAGAGACCAAAGTTGGCGCTCACCGCCACGCGCGATAAATGCGAATTTAATTTATAACATTAATAAGGATTATGTGCGCCCGCGATGGCCGTCCGTCGCGGGTAACCGAGACCGTCTGCTTTTGCAGTGAGCTGACCCTCATCCCCGCTCGTATTTATATAATATAATTACGCTTGTGTGTGTGAGATTCACTGCACGCTGTCATCGCGGGACGTATTATTTATAATATATATATATATATATATATAATCACATCATGCGTAATACATTAATAATAATAATAATAACGATGACGAGAATGACGCGAGTGGTAAAACGCGAACATATTGTCGGAGGGTGCAATTATTTCGTAATAATTATATTATATATATCGGGAGATCGATTTAGTGGAAAACAGGCATTGTTTCATAAACCTTTGACGTATTTTTCACACAATTTTCACACACGTGTTTACTATATTTTTGATTCCTTATATATGCTAGAGAAGAACAGAGTTGTGTGGTACGGGGCCACGGAGGGATGTATCGCAAAACGTTAGGTTAACTAAACACCACTCATCTAGACTTTAATACTTAGGTACACCTGATAAACTATACTGAGTTTGAGTAGAATGTATAATTGTTTTCTTCCAAAAATATTGTTTTTAACTTCTTAAAATCATGATTTAATAAAACGTCAAAAAACGTTAGTGTTTTCTGAATTAACGAGTGTCTTATGTAAAACGGATCACCCCATAGTCCATACATACCTAATATTATATTATACAGTAATGGTTGATCTCGTTTCATATCAATTTATGGGTACGATATACACTTCTCGTTTTTATCCCAACGCGGGGTCCGGAATAATATGATGATGAGCTCCGTGACGACGATGAGACGACGACGACCGTATATTATATCTTATTTATAATTTATCGTCCGCGGTTCGTCGTCCATCATGTATAATGTGTTAATATTCATTCGATTATGATATACAACGAGATTATAACGGTAAACGCACAGACTATGGGATGATCCACTGGCATGTTATTATTTTTCTTAGGCTTATATGTACCGGAAAATGGGAAAAGAGCAACGGCATAAAACCATAATAATGTAATCGAAATAAATGCGTATGCAGTCTCGTAGTCGCACACTCTGATGTACGCCTATATAATTAGCCGATTGTCGAATGTGCTTAGAACAAGCGATTTAGGTATAGGTAGAAGTCTGCATTGCATCAATACTTATTTAATATATTATTGTTTATTAACAAATGTCTTTCTTTAACGTCTAGATTTGTAGTGATCTACAGTTTTATAGTATCTGCCTATTGATGGCACTTTGCATTACAAAAAAAAAAATATATATATATATATAAAACAATTACGTTCGAAGAAGTTTGGCAAGCGCTATACGATAAATAATATAGTAACATTTAATATGCCTACCTATATACTGTTTTACTCATACGCGTATTATTGTTATTGCGTACAAAAATCTAGGCTATCCACGCGCCGCCGCCATCACCGACCATTACACGGCGGCGGTGTGGGTTCTTGCTAATAGTTAACACGTTCATTATGTGCGCGTCGCATTTGAAATTGGGTCATATATATGTGGACGACCAAGTCCATTAAAGCGGCGGCACGTCGACGGAGTATATCAATCGGCAAAAGAAAACGTTCCGACGAAGACATATTATGATATAATAAATTATAATATAGTACGGCTCGGTAATAAATTATTGTAACGGACTCGGTCGGACCGTTTGCAGGACGACGATCCGTTCGGAGATTCGAGACCTCACATTTTTTCGGTGTGGTTTATAGCCACCTTATAAATTCCCATTTGTCATTAGACCGGCACAGATAGGCCACCCCGTATTGTGATACCGAATCACAGTGCGTTCACCGACACGTATATAATATATATAGGTATATAAGTAATAATCTAATTATATTACATATTAAATTCAAGGCTGGATGCTGAATGAAAAAAAAATAAATAAAATACTTTAACTGGAGTTTTAAGGTTTCAGCTAGTAGCGTGAGTTTGGACTGCTATATAGAAGCTATCGAACAGAGAAAACCGACGTTAGGTAGGGGCTTCTTTTCAAAAAGAATATTGGAATAATCATCATGGATTTGTTAATACGTGGTTTCTGTTTGTGTTTAAACGTTGATTTTGGATTTGATTAAAAATTCAATTCAATGCACTATTAAGTTAAACATAAAGTGATAAGTTAAAATATTTTTTATCTTTCCTCGTCAGTCATTACTATAATATACCTATAGGGAATTTTAAACTAAAAACTTTATACGAAACGATTCGCCATTCAAGCATGCTCAGATCCGTTTATTATTTTAATACTCAATTAATTTTAATTTTTGGAACTTTTAAAAATAATATTTATATTCTTGAACTATTAAGATGTGTTCTGCTTTCTAAAAAACGATAATCAACCTTTTTTACTCGTTAAAATTGTTTAGCAGATGATTTATTTTTTATAGATGTATAAGAAAAAACGTAGGTATATGATTCTGATTAAAAAGAAACAAGTCGTTATCGCCATAGGACACCCCTCGAACAGTACACAAATCTAATTATTTGAAAGTATGGTCCTCAAGTACATAATATTATACCTACTATTGTTTGAAAAATATCAAAAATCAGAATTTTAATAATTTAATTTTTCACGAAAACATATTATATATATAGGCGTAATCACGATTGGCGAATCACTTTGTATACGGTCGCACATACAAAGAATCCAGATCGTCAGATTTATACATAATATGATATATGCGCGTGTGTTTTGTCGGCTCGTATATTCTTAGTATTATTATACAAAATTATTCCGTACACATTTATCCGCAGATTTGCAGCCAAAAGAACTTTGTACAAGAGACTGCACGATTCGCCCAAAATATATTATTATATATTATGCGTACGATATGTCACCGAGTGCGAATATATATATATATATATACACATATAATAAACCACCCCAATCGCTCGCACGCTGTGGAAAAACGATAAATCAGCTATATATGGTGTACGTATTATATATATATATGTGTGTGTGTGTGCGCGTGTGTATTAAGATGGGTTTGCATTTGTTCGTGGATTTTGGCGACGAAACTTTGACTCGACCGATGTGTAGGTAAGTATACAATACGTACGTGAGCATATATATATATATACTATATAGTCGTGCGTGTGTGCTTTTTAACCCCGTCGCGGCTACCCTAAACATCAACCTATATATATATAGGTATACATGTACAAGTCACGGGTTTTCTTGTATATAATATTAATAACGTCTGAGCGTAAAAACCGTTCCCTTTTGTTTGCCGTCGAGCGTGTGCAGATTTATGGTAATTCGTTTGGAGTATTTGTTTTAAAAATTTGCACTTTACCTACTTCGCCGCGCGCGACGACGATGGCTGCACGCGTATGCGTATTCGAATAAATTTTGAGCGCGCAGAACGCACAGCATTCCGGTAATTAATCATCAGATTAATGATTTATTACAATCGTAGTCGTGAAATAACGTCCGCGATGGGTGTTACCGGATTTGGTCGTTTATTTCTTGCAGAGTATAAACGAGAAAGAGAAAAAACACGGTGGATCACAATATATATATATATGCAATTATCTCAATCGATATTGTACTAATAAATAATAAATACGTAAATTTGTTATACCTAATTTTAATAAATTTACTTATATTCTTCTATAGACTAGAAAAACGCTTAGTACATAACATATTTGTATTACAGATCACAAAGACCAGCCAGACATCTTATAATATTTTTCTTTTATAAAAAATAACGAAATAATAAATAAAATTAAAACTATAAATACTCAGGGTTTATACTAAGTGGTAAGTGGCTATAATATAATGCTGTTGTAAATTGTAATATAGTATAAAATAATATATAAAACAAAATAAATGAAAAAAAAAAATACAAAACAAATAACGTTATAATAATGTTTTTATATCTAGAATATTATGTTTGTAATTAATTATACTTCTAGTAATGATTAAGACATTTTGTATTTGCTTTAATTTATTAACGATGTAATTACATTAATAACTCATAATCTGGGCTTGTACACTTGTATGGACAATGACTAAGTATTGCAGACATTTTCTAGATAAAGTATTCATTTAATTTTAATGTAAATAATTATTTTAACTACAACATTACATTAAATTAGAGAAGGTTCACACTGTCACGACTTTATAATGGTGACATAAACTAATCTAAAAATAAATTCGTATTTGTGACTATTGTACATTTGTACAGTGTAGAGTATAGATACACAATTTGTATGCATAACTATATAGAATGTTATATTTATGTACGATTTATTTAAATTACAAAATATCACTCTTTTATACCGCACTCTTTGCGTCTATCATAGAACTAATATACCTACTCTCTCTATGTCGTTCACTGTCGTTTTAAATACGATTTTTCCTGCAATATGCGCACTTATCACTATATTATTTTGCCTGTATATTATACGTATTATGCATATATTATTATAAAAATCGATCGACGAGTACGCGTTGTCTGCGGTTAGCTTTTTTTGAAATCCAATTATTGTTTAAAAAAAGAAAAAAATTGAACCCGTGTCAACTGGATTGATGCCATACGATTTTCTTCGAGTGTTATAATATTATTATTATAACGTAGTAGAGTATACACGTATTATAGGTTTTTGGCGTTTTGCGGTTGTGTGCGATGCGCTGTGAGAGACGTGTGGGACGAGAAAGTTGACAAGCTTAGCATGGAATTCTAGAAACGTCCTGACCGGATCTGACCCAACTCATCTGATTCATGATTATTATCGTCATCGTTGTATATTATAATAATATTATATATGTACGCACACTACAGCATGGTTTCTGTTCGTCCGACCGGCGACTGCCAGCAAAATATTAATTTTCATCAACGTTTGCACAGAGAGCTAAGCTCGCTGCACTTACAGGACGTATAATATTATCACACGTACCTACATAATAGCACTATACGTCTAACATGTGTTATTAAACTGCGCATTGTTATAGGCACTATAATCCAGTCTCGATACAATTGTTGAGTTTTCGCAGTGGTCCGTTTTCTTCGATATAAATGCTTTTTTGGTCGTTAAATAGTCATTTATAAAGCTTCTTTGCTGATTAACGACACCTATTAGCATCTTGAAGTATATTATGTTATTCTCGAGTCCATTTCCTCTCTAGGGGGTGCCTTCATTGTTAGCAAATTCAGTTTCACACCATGTACAATGCACGTTATAATGGACAGTATTCAAGAATCGATGTATCGATGAATCCCTTAACACTCTATTATTTGTAATGCGTATATAATAGTACACGCGGTATTATATTCTATTAAACACCGGATACGGACTATATTACTAGTATTCATAATAATATATTACACTAGCATTTACATTTTACAGAGTATTGTATATTATATTATGTTTAACGCGAATCTCGTCGTATTATATGTGTAGAGCTGCCATTTTTCAAGACGGATATGAGTTATTGATGAACATTTAATGTGGTCTCAGTCAACAGGAATTAATTGAGTGGTTTGCAGCAGCAACATCATAATATCATCTGCAGGGGATGGAGGCCAATACACGGAATCGATTTTGGCGAACGGATATGTATATAAATAATATACAATAATAGCCGCAGAAGTCTTTCATTTGGTCTGTAATGTCGTTATATTATTGTTAGACGAACAATCAAACGGTCTATCGTCGACTGCTGACAGAGATTGTCGATCATTATAATGTTAGCAAGACGGCTTGTACATCCGCACGTGCACTATATTAGTTTAAACACAAAGACGCGTATTATATACTAGGTGATGTGTATGGGCGATTTAACGGCTGTACAGGTCGTCCGAGACCGTTTCGTCGGGAAACTGTACCCATCATCGTGTATATTGCAACAGTATATAATATGTAATATGTTATCGAACCCATAATAATTCGCGGTGTATCATATTGCGGACGTTGTCAAAAACTCGAGCGATTAAGATCGAATCGTGAATTACGGCCGCGCTCGGGCTGTGCATATATTATACATTATTAGATTGGTCGTGATAAGGGGGTAATGATGTGTTTTATATGTGTGTGCTGTACAGTGTACCATATAGGTAGAAATTATATAGAGACGCGTACAATGCTACATCGTCGCATATATATGTATATATACTTTGTATAATAATACTACGTGTACCGGGGGGGGGGGGAAGGGTGTATATTATAACGTCGTCGGGTCCCGAGGGAACGGACTCGCGAGCGGCGCGATACGAGAAGCAATTAAAAGCGAGTCGTTTAATTTCTAATCGCCGCCCGGCTACAATGTCGCGACCCGCGTATATGAACGAGAAGTATAATAATGAAAATGAAAAAAAAAAAAACCGAAAAACGGGGGAGCGACAACATAAGCGTCCGACCAAACCGCGAGCTCGACGGTGGCAAGTACAACACGCGCGCATATTGTATTATTATATTATGTGTTAGGGTCCGATGGGACTCTATAATATAATGTTGCTATTAAATTATAATAATATATTTCAATATGTGTAATACGCGTATCGCATTAAGTACTATAATATCACCACCGTCGTCGAGGCACTACGCGTAAATAAGGTCGACTGCTGGTCGTTTGAAGATTAAACTCTGCATTTGCCTATTCCTCATTAGCCCTCACCACTCGGCCCGCTGCAGCAGTCGTACGACTCCTCGGCCGATTTTTAGTGCTGTCTTAGGTCGTAATAGCTGACGATAAATCACTAATCGATTTCGATAGCGTTTCAAACTCATCGTATATGTTGAGTGATGAGATAACATTAAAATATGATTGATTTCGATGTACTTAATCTCCCGCGATGGGACCAACAGCTTATATATGTACCTTAAACATATCCATACGTTATGGCCTACAACTATTTGCATAGGCGACCAGGCGACCTATATACATATCTTGTAAAATAGTAGTCCACCGGACGAGTGCAAATTCAAAGTGCATCGTTTAGTGGATTTTAATTATTCCATGAAAATAAACATTGTCGAAAATCGATAATAAATAACCAAAGTATTATTAAAAATATCCAATAAAAAGTTCTTAACTAAAACAAAATTACTAGTTTTCGACAGAATTCGATTCTTAAACATTCATATAAAGATATAATGTGGCTTTAAATTCAATTGTTTTTTTTTTTTGTTTCAACAAAATCAAAATTGCTTAGAAACGTTCATGATCATAGAAAGTTACTTAATAATAATATAATGACACAGAATTTTTTTTTATACATTAATTATCACATCGAACCGTATAATAGATTATTCTGAGCGAATAAGCGAGAACGTTTTTTATTTATACTATATTTATGCGTTTTAATTTTTTAAACCCCCTCTTTTATATTTTTACCCGATTTCCGTCTGAGAAAATAAACACTCTCCGGAAATGTAATGGTAATACATATATATATATATATATATATATATCACATCTAATAATATATAATAAGTTACACGCTTAATCTACACGACACCGTCAAAGCGCACGCCGCAGTATATAATATTTATACATTATATATATATATATATGTATCGATGAATTTATTATTTCTATATATAAGACCTCGATTACCAACGACACGGCGGCGTGTATACGTATATAGTATAATAACATAATATATTATAACGATATTATAGTACGCACAGTCGAGGGTGTAAATGTAGGTGCCTATCTATCTATATAAACATAAACGTGTGTGCGTGTGCAGTTAAGTTTTAAAATACCGAGGACGGTTGGCGTGTATACGTGCGTCCGTACTGAGCGACGAGATAGGCTTGGAGTGATAAAAATTCCATTTTGATACGGAGACCGGTGTGCGGAGACTTTACGGCGGAGGGTAGATAAAGAACTCCTCGGAGAATAAATGTTCAAGATAATCGTGGCTGCAGTCCCGTGCTTCGTACACGCGGTTCCCGACCGCGCTTATACCTTATTATATTATCATACACGTATTATATGTATATTAATAAACTGTGAATATATTATGTACAAAAAAGTGTATGTGTGTGAGTGTAAGGTAAGCTCGCGACATGATATTAGTTTTTATTTTTTAACCCCATTAGGAAAACGACGAGGGGAAAATAGCCCGTGAAAAAAAATATGAAGATGATAATAGTAATAATGATCATGTATATATGTATGTTGTATAATGACTATTTGGAAACGGTCGTTTCCCATCGCCGTCAGCAGCAAACTTTAATATATAATTTTCCGGGCACCGATGCAACTACTGCTGTGTGTTGTTGAAAAAAACGCACTTGTACCGTAATAATATCACCGAGAAACACGCATTATTTAGACTCCGACTTTTTACATCCAACTGTGTATTCGAACAGCCGCGAGACAAGTCCAAAGTTTCTGCGTTAGACTTTATAGTGGTGCGCGAACGATCTGCTCAATCGGTAACATAATATACGTATGTATTCCATCGGCGAGATACGGTTGTGACTTCGTCTAACACCACACCGAATTGAATCTAACCTTTCGTTCGTCCACTCGAAGAATGATCAATTGACATTTTAAGACTAGCAAACGAAATAACTGTAAGAATATTTCGGGTTTTTATGATATTATATAATATGTTTACAATATTCAACAACGCCGCAATCTCCGAGACCTGCATTGTAGTTTGTTGTACACTCACGCGAAAAGAAAAATATTATATTAGCGTACAGATTTCATTCATTAGAAAGCGTATGATGGCTTTCAATAACGTTAAAATATAGCATGAACAATGGACGTGTGATTGTAATTACTCAAAACGTTTTGCAAGCATGATAATAATTTACAGCGTATCATCATATTAAACACTATACTATAGTGATAAAAGTTTCTTATACTCTGCGAGGATTATTGCACTATATTACACACACACACACACACACGAATACAATCGAATCCTACTTTTTATGGTTTTAAAGTCGTTTATGCGTGAATCAGATGAATGCAGTTTGTTTATAATTCTGCAGGACTTTACGATCTCAACGGTAAATGCCATTATTAAACGTATATGATAATGATGTACTGAAATGTTCTTTACACTTATAACTATATCGTACGTGTTGCACACGCGGTAACGTCTGAACGGATTTAAGAATATTTTATATTCTATAATATGCATATAGATATTATTATAGTGCAGTCAGTAGATATTTCTTTATAGGCACAATAGATACTTGAAACTCTCCACCTTTACGTATATCGTAATTTTCTACGACGAAATATTTAAAATATTTACTTGCCTATATACTAAGAACGACAGATATGAGTTAAAATGAAATATACAAAGTTATTGTAAAAGCATTGTTTTCTGATCAACCTTCCGAATAAAGAAAGATATTTAACTCCCACTCGTATAATGTATTATACAAAAAAAATATCATAACACAAACTATCCCTAGAAATGTATAATACCCACCTATTATGCTGACCCACCCATTTATGGGGTAATTCTTTCAGATTTTCTTTTAGATTATATAACTCGTATTATTTAATTTTGACACGTTCCCGTTTTTGTGACTTATATACATTAAATACCGATTTACACTTTAAACCTACTATACTCCGCAGAAGTGAGTTTCTCGATTTTTTTATTCAGGTTTTGCTGGTATATTTTTCGCATAACTAAGTAGGTATATTATAATACTTATAATGTTATTAAATGCCTTTTTATTCGTGACACCGCTCTGATATTACTACAAATATATGTTATATTCGTCTTAACTATTCATTTGAATAAAATTGTTAAATATAATATTATATACCCGTAATATTATATTAATAATAAATTAGACGGAATTTTGGCTGGCAAACATCGCAACCGACGAATACGACGATCGCGAGTGCGTATATAAGGCGATTACGATATCATAATAACGTTATAATACATTCCGAGTAAGTCTAAATACATCGAAGTAAATATCAAAAAGACTATTTCGGGGTTTCTATTCAAAATAAAAACTCGACTGGAAACGCAACGGCATTGCGGGTGGAGCAGTATTATATATGACGGCTGAGACGGCACTGCTGCAGCGGACGGCGCAGAAGTAACGGGAGATTTCCCGGTGGGCCGGTTTCTTTTTTCTTTCCTCCCCGGCGCGGGTCGGCATTTTCATTTTCTCTCTGTCTTTCCATTTCAATCTCCGTCTTCCTCTTTCTCACCGCGGGCGCGTGTCATCCTTTACAATATTATTGTTATCTCATCTGTAAGAGGCCTCCGAAGAATGGCAGCCGCCCGGAAATGCGGAGGAGAACAAATTTAATGAAATTTCAGTACTACATTTTTAACGTTGTGATATCCATCGTGATTAAACATTTTTACCTCTCCCCGCGTCCGCCCGGCCAACTCACAGGGTCCATCCGAGTGTGAGTTTCGTCTTTATAGAATTTACGAGAATCGCGTGCAATAAAAGTAAATAAAGAGACGTTATGTTATTTTATTTTTCCATCTCGCGGGTTTAATAAACAACTTGACAACAAAAGTGCATATTTTGATTAAACGTATTTCGTTTTATTATTATTATAATTTTTACTTGGCATGGTTTCTGAAACGTTATTACGACGTCTTTATTTTCTCGACAATTAAAAAACAATAACAATTACGAAAACTATATAGTTTTTGTCATATTGTGGTAAAAAATACGAAATTAACCGTGCCCTCGCAGTCATTGGACTAATCAATGGTGTAAGCAATTACTAAAAAGAAAAAAAAATTAAAAAATTACCTTCCTTCGTTAATTGCACCGTCGTATAGCCGCAGTGGCGATAATAATATTTCGAGATCCCCCTCAGAGAAATATGAATGAAAATTATAAAAAATTATACAATTATTATAATATACATTAAATAATGATAACATAAACTCCCCGGGAAGAAATCAAATTCATTATTTACTTATACATTTTTGATC